>VZTM01038883.1:1701-78253 GCA_013400555.1 Jacana jacana | reverse complement strand
TTTTCCAAGTTGCTGCTGCCTTTGTTTTTGCTGCCTAACAGCACCTGCACACTGACTTTCACCAGCATTAGTGCATTAGGGCAATTCTTGCATTTCTGGCTGTACAGCTATGCCACTTCACAACTTCAGTTCTGGATGCGCTGGAGATATTCCTGTTTCATACAACTTTGGAGCTCAGAATTTGTGGGGGCTGAACACTTCTGAAGAAAATTATCTGAGGAAGGCAAGAGGCACTCCAATATGTCAAAGAACAGACTGGGACTATTGATGTATTTGGTGCCATGTTTTCAAACTGCTGCCTACTGGGAGCCACATCCATCTGTCTTTTGTTTTTTCTTCCTCCAGAAATATGTACTAAGTACCATCTGATTTACTTAGAAAGAATGAAACAACCACTGTTCAAGGAAAAATCTAATGCAATTCAGGTCACCCTAACTTCAATGGATAAGACACCTGAAAGCTTTGATATTATTACTGAGAATATTAGAATTGGTGGTGCTTTAAATACAGCATTTAGAACCTTGGGAATTTGTTCAGCCTGAGAGGTAATAGGGTTGATGCAAAAAAATCCTGAGAGTATCAAGACAGAAGTTAGAAGTTAGATATTAGTTATTGTTATTACCACAACCAGGATGCCTTGACAAAGGTACCAATAAGAAATCATGTTGGTTTTCCTGTACAACTGCATTACCCACAAGCATCTTGAATATCAAATGCAGCCTGTCAAAATCTATAGCCCCGATACTCTGCCAGAAGGGAATGTATGTATATCCTATGCACCTTCTTTTCCCCCTTTTTCTTCAGGAGCCCAGTGTTAGCCAATGCAATTCTCTTTGAGAGGCAAGAATTTTAAAGGGCCAGGCCCACATATTTCTGATACCATGTGGGGAAACTAGCATTTCTGACAGACCAGTGCTCAAATTACTATTTGTATCTGTGACTACATTGTGGCTTCTGTCCGGTTTTTTTGTTTGTTTTCTAATGAACTTAACTAAGGTGTAGTCTCTGTTTATCTTCTTATGCTGTGGAAGGTCTGAATTCTGCGGTGTTGCCTGTACATTATAAATAACATGCACACATTTTAGCCAGATACTGGGCTGCCTGGTTAGAGTCGGAGAAGTCCCTGACATTCTGAGATGGGACCATTCGTGTTCTGCGGAGTACAGCACACAAGTCCTGCTAGCGGGAAGATGCATCAGCTCTCTTCTGCTTGCTCTTATTCCATAGGTTTGCTCTGTGTACCCCTTCTGAGACAGTCTAAATATGCCGTTTAGGGATATGATTTTTTGCTACCAAAACGGTTAACACCGTTATTAGTCCTACTTAGATGTGCTGATACTAATAAGACTCATATTGGTAAAAACATATTTTCCTCCAAAAAGGAAAGTTTTTTCAAAATGCAGGAACTTTTAAACAATTTTTGCACAGGGAAAGAGAAAAGGATGGAAGAGGGGAGAGATGTGTTGCTTTAGGTACACTGGTCTAGTTAAAGTAGCACCATTTTTGTGTGTAGACAAGAGCTTAGGAAATGTGCAGGTCTGAGTCTGGGGGACAGGACTTTAAAGCAGTCATTGAAGTCTAGTGTCAGTTTTCAAGGCTGAAGAATATTATTTTATTTAGGCTTCCAGACCAGCCTTGCTCCAGGAATGCACTTAGGTTGTTTTTAAAGCAAACATGAAATCAATAGCCTGGTGTTCTGCTCTGCTATTTCTTGCCAGAGCCTAAGGACCACACATGGGTTTTCCCTCCTCTTCATCACACTGCCAGGCATGCTCTTGGATAACGGCAGGCAGCTCTTGTGGATGAATGCGGAGAGGTTCCAAATGGCCAAACACACATCGGACATCTGGGCAGTTTTTTCTGCAAAGTATTTTCCATCAGGCTTCCCTCCAGATATTGCCGTGAAAGGACCAACTCACATCACCCTGTCACAGATTTTATCCAGCCTCTGACTTCAGTGGGAGTTTTATCTGAGTAAAGCTCAAACAGGAGCCTGTCAGCTCACCATTTATAATGTTCCTGGTGGAACCCAAGGCTGCGGTTTTCATTTTGTCCCTGTCTAATACCTGCTCAGAGAGCAATGGAACACTGTGCCTTCCTGCACGTCACTCTGGTGGTGGTCCTCGGCTCACACTTGCCTGGACCCTTGCTAGGTGCAAGAAAAGAACTTACTTGCTTCCATCCTGTGCTGGTAACAGGGGCTTCACCTACAGTTGCAGATTCTGAAAGTTCCCCCGTAAGGGATCGACTTGCAGCTGGGTACCTGCTCCTGACTCCAGGCAGCCACCATCCTCTCGAGGTAAATAATAACCTCTGTCCAGCTGACCTCTCTTGAACCAGTGACCCAGAGGCAAATACTGCTTCGGCTCCCTCGAGCCAGGCTGGCTCCTCTCCTCCTGCAGGGCTTGAAGCTGAACCGTGTGGTACCAAGGCAGGTCTGGAGCTGAAAATGAAACAGGCATTAGCAAAGAGGAGAGAAACAGCCTGAAATTGGAAGTGACCATTTCGTGTTTGATGTTATTCAGAGGAGCCTGTTCTTCATTTAGGACATTAGTAGTTGTAACAGAAGCTGTAATATTTCAACAACAGTGGTGATTAGGAGCAAAGAGGCAGCTAATCTCCATCTAAAAAGAGCTAACTAGCCCGTCCTTTAGCCCCCACCGCACTGTCACATTTAAATACCATGAATATTCACTGCTTGGCACCCAGCTGGCAGCTGAGCTGTTTTGACACAAAAACCTTCAAACTCAAAGAGTTTTTAATCAGTCTGCAAGAGAGAGAAGAAGAAAGTGAGAGAAAGAAATAGGAACAGAGAAAATGAATCAATGAGTTCAACAGAGAGAAGGGTATCCGAATCCAGTTAACCCCTTCCCTACTCTGCAGCCACAAATCCTGCCTCTCTGCAGCCCTCTCCTAGGCTGCAGGGGATGGAGAAGGGGCATCCCATTCCTCCTGGGTGCTCCATCTCACCCTGGAGCCTTCTACCCCCAGGCATCCCATCCCACCTGAGTGCCCATTGCCCCTGGCTGCTCTGTTTCTTCTGGCTGCCCCGCTGCCCCTGGCCCTGGACACCCCATCCCACCCGCCTTCCCATACTTAGAAGGCATCTCCTCCTGCTGCCTTTGCTTGTTTCCCGCTGCAGGGCTTTTGTACTCTCACCCTTGGCTGTATTTGTGACTGGTTACCAGTATGCTTCTGTTACAGGCAGTACAGTTTCACTCACAATATGTGATGTGCTTTAGAGCAGCCAGTCTTTGCCTGCAATGAGTTTTCATCTCAGAGAGAGGTTTGGCAGTCTAAACAGCTGCCCTTTCCAACATCCTGACTGGAATCTCAGAGTTGCCTACAGCCCACACAAACCCCTTTGCTTCAGTTTTTGCAGAAGGATGAATCATGCAGCTGTAAACACAGAAAATCTTGCCTTGACCTGGAAGAGAGAACCCCACAATATTCTGAGGCCTAAATTTCACCAGCACTGTGGATCTGAGCACTGAAGGATCACCCAGTAGTCCCCATTTAACCTGGATCAGTCCAACACACACAACTGCATTTCTGTCAAACTAGCCTGAGCACACAACGAAGAGTTGAAGCAACTTTGTGCTGTTCTGTCAGCTTTGGGCAGGTTGTGGTGGACAGTTTATACCTGTTTTGGCAGGAAAGTAGGGTGGCACAGGCAGACTGTACCTGGTCTACCACAATGCCTTGCCATGTAAAACTGATGTCTACATTTTCTAAATACATATAAGTTGGTGGAGTGAGTTTATGCCAGATCCACGCTCCCTGTTGTGTGGCTGTGGCATTTTTGATCTAATACTGCGAACCACAAAGTCAGATTTATTTTATAATCAAACCACAGCTTAAATCTCAAAACTTTGTGGTTGTGGCCCAGACTGCAGATTCCTCAATCCCATGCAGGGAATCTATACTTGCACCTCAGCTGGCTCCATGTTCAGGGCACAGTGGGGACTTTTCTAACCAAATGTGTCTTCAGTGAGTCTATCACACACCTACATTACACATAATGTTGTATCATCTGCCTTCAGAGTCTTTAACACCAAGATGTACCTCAAAAGCCAATGTCCTCCTTCTCTTTTCCTTAAGGGCTCGGACTGATTTAGGCAGATTATTATGGCCACTGCAAAGGATACTAGTAACCAGGAGGAGTCTCAATAAGGTGGTATTTTACAGACCTTCAGAGACGGGCCATTGCTGAGGGGAGGCATTGCAGCTGGAAATGAGAAGGCAGTTGCTGAAAATGAAGGCCAGTAAGGAAAATAAGCATCTAGCACCAGAGGAGCAAAGTGTGTAGCTGCATTCTGTTGGCAGGGTAACAGAAGATCTGGTGGCTGAATAAAAAAGAGCAGGGAAGCAAAGAAGCTTGAATGCCCTGTGCCATGGTGTGATGGAAAGAGTGTCACAGTGAAGGGACTGAGAGAGAGCAATGTGATGGCAATGCTGCATGAGTTAGAGCTGCATTACTCTGATCTGTCTGGGCTGGAGGTGGAGCACTATGGATGTCAGTGAAAGACTACAAGGAAAAATTAATGTAAGCAAGATGGGAGATGAGAGTTTGGGAGCAAGTTTTTCCTGTGTGCGTTCCTCAAATCTGAAGCTAGTGTAAGATTTATTAGGAGTTACTGAAGTTGTGGTGACTTTTACTGAATACAGTATGGAACTCCTTTGGGAGGAAGAAACAGAAAGATTTGGGTCCCACAATTCATTAGTGCTCTCAAGATCCTCTGATGCTCTCCAGACTCAGAGATCTCACCCAGCACTTGAAAATTTACAAGCATGCACACAATAGCCAAATGTGCTTTGTAATCTATTTCCAGGCAGCAGCCAAAGTGGCTTTTGCATAGATTGGTACTTACTCTATTCAAGTTGATAATTATTTTGAATGGAATACTCCCCACGAAGCATGCTTGGAATGGCATCAAACCCTATGGGCTGTGGGAGGCACATCCATCAGCTATACTCCAGGATGTATTCTGGAAAGGCTCACAGCTGGATAGGAGGATCCATTTTCCTATATACTTAAATGACAAAATGGCATGTGCTTTTTCTCAGTCTCTTCTTGCCAACATCTGGCCACTGCTTACAATGAATTTGAACAGTTGCTGTGAACTGTATCTGGGCATGCTTCCTTTGCCTGTGGAAAAATGTGGGAATCTAATCATTCAGTACAAAAACAAGGTGTTCCAGCTAATACGTCTCTCAAGGACCCCAAGGACATAGATTTGGAATGTTTTAGAGGAGGTGGATCAAAAGTATTTCACTCAACATTCACCTACAGTTTTCTGTTGCCTGACTGCATGATATTTACATATAGTTAACACATTCTGTAATAGTTAAGGAAAATCCAGGCTGAGCAGCAGAGAGCAGAACCTCTGAGTAGAACCTGAAGTACCTGAGTAGAACCAACAGCACTCACTCATCCAAGTCCACCCTTTACCCCAGCCTGTCAGGAGGGGAGCGTGGTGCTGGTGTGGTGGTGCTCTGGGGGCAGGGGGGCTCAGATTAGGCATAGAACAGAAGTTGTGACCATCTGTGGTCATTAAAATTCCATTACACCTTTTGGTACTGAAGTGGTTGGTGCTAAAACTAGCCCTCTTGCAATACATCAGACAAGCCTCGTGTAGCCCAAAGAGGAGCTGCCTCGTGAGGTTTGCCGGGAGTGCTTTCAGCCCATGGTGGAGCATGGGGCTCTGACTGCCCAAAAGTCACTAATCCCGGAGCCAGGAGCAGAGTAGCTACATCCTTGTGACAAGAAAACATGCTGAGAGAAGGAAAGAGCTAAGTATGCCATGTGCGGCTTGCTAATAATACAGCCCTGTTGTTCCTGTGACAGGATTTGCTCTCACTTGGTGGTGCTGGATGGTGCCACACGCACAGATGAGTCTACTTGCAGGAGATCCTGAGCATCCTTGCAGCGAGCTGTGCTTTGAAATGTAGCCTGACACTCCAAGGATATTCTGTGAAATAGGAAGGGCCTCAAACTCTTGCTGTAAGTTGGATCACATCTCTGTGGAGAAATCTGAGGTAAAGGCCCTAGAGAAAATGAAGTCTAAACCAACATATAAAGTGGTAGAAAGGGGGCGGGGGTGGCACCAGGAACATTTAGTGACTGGCACCTTACAGACCGCATTCTCAGCACTTGCCCTCATCCCCGAGTTGCCCTGCTGTGCAATGACCCAGCACAGGAACCAATCAAGCTGAAAAATAAACATTTGGGTTTTTCTCAGGTTGTTTTTTATCTGGATCAGTTCTCGGGTCTCATTCACCATGTGCTACACAGAGAGCATGCTGGTAGCTGATGGTGTGGGGCGAGGACGCGATGAGGAGGGGAAGGGGACCAGGATTGCTTAAACTGATGTAAGCAGCACTGTTGTCAAAAGCGCAACCACAGCTTGATACCAGAGCCTGCCTAGAGTGGTCTCCCTGGCATCAGGGCTGGCCAGCATTTTACACAGAAGTGGGGGTACAAATGCCTCACTTTAAAAGACTGCAGAAATTCGCAAGCAATCAGGGCAAATCATCCCAAAATGCTGCCACTGGGACTCTGCAGTTGATGCGTAAGGATGCTGCAACCTTGTGAAACTTACCGGTGCAGCATCTAGATCCTGAAAAACACAGCAGCGCTTTATATCTTGGTTCCCCTCTGGGAGAGGAGAAAAATCAGGTAATTCCCCTTGCTCTTTCCGTGGCACATCCTGGGTGCCAGGGAGCTTGCTTATTGCTCCTGGTATTGCCCTCTCTGTTAGGAAGGCATTGTGTCTGCATCCCCAGGGTAGAGCCACTTGGTTTGGCGTCGTTAGTGGAATCCCCATGACCCTGTCCTGTGCCCGCCGCTGCCCAGGGAGCAAGCGCAGCCCCCCCTGGATGCTGCACGCCCTTTCTGTCAATGGCTGCTGTATTTCATCTCCCTGTGCTGCTGCTTCCCAGACAGCATGTGATCATCTGCGGTATGCTCTGGCTTCTATAAGGAATGGGTTAACACTATAAAATGGTCTTTATATGGAACCTCTTGGCAGCGCAGAAAACTTTCCCATTGCCAGGGTGTTCTTTTTATTCAACAATTTGTTCCCAGAAAGCAACCCATTTAACCAGATTTTCTCTATTAAAGGGGCTTCAGCTGCATTTGTTGTTTTTTGAGCTTACTCGGTGTACTGTAAACTGCAAAACGGTGTCCTACAATAGATTTGTCTGAGGGAACTGAAGTGTGTGCTGTTGTGATTCTGCCTGCTGTGGAAGCTCCTTGAAAGCCAGATGTCACATTCAGAGAGTAATCTGTGTTTACAAACACATGGCCACACATACTCAACTCTTTCAGCAGCCACCAAACTAAAATTCAAATCCTGCAGTTTTGCTTCTCTACCCACCTGCCCTGCACCCAGATAGCGCAGAAGAATGTTTCCAGAACTTGAACGGGATCATCTCTTTCATTTAGACGAGAAAAAAAGACATTACTATCTGCAGAGGGCTGGATTTAACTTCCCAGCTGGGGCCTCTCATCTGTAAATTCTTGCAGACAGAAAAACACCAACTGCTAGCAAGATAATCCAATTTCCCTTCTCTCGCACTCTGAGGAAGACTGCCTACCCCCCCCCACCATGCTGGGTTTCAGTCTGGCGAGAACTTCTCCCGACCACTGTACCACCGGCAAGATCCATATCAAAGCGTCAGCCCCCCAGGGTTCATTAGAAGGCATTTATTTCTGCATATTCCGAGGGGCGGAGGAGGCAGATAACTTTATTCACAATGCAAATAGGCTGCCCTTACTTTCAACCCTTCCTTCAAACCAGGAGACATTAAAAAAACATGAGCTCTTCTAAAATAATAAATACATTAATTCTGCTGGATGTTATATTACTGGTGCCTCCAGAAAAGTTCCCTGGCACCATTTGATGGGAAAAGCCAGTGAAATCGGTTAACTCTGCTTTTGCCCTTGCTCCTTGAAATGCTGTTAAAAGTTCAGTCTAGTGGGCTGAACCTGTATTGGAACACTTGGCTCATTTAAGAAAGATTGTTAGCAGGTAGTTTTGCACAACAGGACTAAGATGCTTCAAGGGATGAGGGAAAGTCAACCCAATTTTCTCCACAAATTTGAAGTACTAGTCTGTGATTTACTAATGGGGAGCAGTGAGTTATTAAGCTCATCACAACGCAGCATCCTGCTCCCCTAGTCCAGAGGGAGCCAGCTATTAATAAATCAGAACCCAGTGCTAAGCTACAGGGATAAAAGGATCTACATTAATATGAAAATATTAATATCTGGAAGAGCAGATTATCGTCTAAATGGGTTAGAGTGAGATAGCACCATTGTTTAGAAGAAATTACTTGCTTCAAATCTCATTAGAGCTGTAATCATACTAGCAATGGAAGACATCTTTAGATGCTTGAAAGTCCTCTAGATGCTTGGTAAATGTGGCCATCAAGCTGAGGGGTTCAAACATCTGCCCAAGGCTTGCCTTTCCTCTTCAGTGTCAGCTGGAGGATGCGCCTGAAGGAAACAGAGACCCCATGTACAACCAACGGGGATGATACGGCTGTTTGTTCTGAGGGCTGTGCAGCTCACAGAAGAGCTGTGCTTCCTGCTGAAATGGGCATTGCCCAGAGATACCCACAACTGGGGACGAGCTTCTCTGCCTCTCTGCCTGCCTGCCTGCCTGCCTGCCTGCCTGCCTGCCTGCTGTGAAGGAGATTGCATTCAGAATCTGTTTCCTCCCAGGCCAGGGCCCCAGAGCAGCCCCTTCAGGGCCATCTCCTCCACAGTTGCCTCAGGCACTGTCTGGCACAGAGTGGCTGGCCCTCACTGCTCACAGCATGCTTCCCTCCAGGCCTGGCCATTTTTTCCTCACTTGTGGAAGAATTCTGCTCGCTTGAAGTGGAGCAGAATCTGCCCCAGCAATGGCTGTGATGCAGCCTGGTGCATAAAGGCAGCTCCTTGAGAACACAGGGGCAGCTAGCAACCTGCCTGCCTTCATTCATCATGCCCAGATGATAACAGTCCCTTCTCGGCTGGCTGGGTGGCTGCTTTCCTGGGTTTCTTTCTGTCACCTTGAAAGAGTTTATGGTTCTCAGGTTGCCTCCTCACTCAGCCCCAAAGACGTCCTCATTTAGCAGAGGCCTCAAAGATGGTCCTGAGCTTGGGGCTGTTTCTGCACAGGATCCATAGTGGGTTGGTCATCATCCCCGCTCCCAGATTCCTTGCAGTCTTCTTTCAACTGAATTAAATCTTTCAGGTCTGTGTGCAGCAGAATGGCTTCTGAGAGGCATACAATTAGGTGAGAAGCCTTCAGCACCTACCCAGCGAAGCATGGTTGCACGGTGCAGTTTGCCTTGCAGCTTTTCACCAACTGCAGGATGTGGGTTTGCGTAGCTTGGCCCAGAGCTCACCAGCATCAGCACGGTGACTACATACCTAGGAGGAGATCTGTGCAACAGCATCATTTTTAGCTTACAAGAGTTGCTCCCAAACTTCATCATGGGGACAGTTGGCCATGGTAGTGCTGACACATGGTGATAAACACAAAAGCCATGTTCAGTGGCATAGAGTCTTATCATTCTTTATTTCAAATACAGTCAACATGTCAAGTGGCCTGAGGTTTCACTAGCAGAGAAGGTTCTGCAGAGAAAATGCAACAACGATTCCTGATGAGGCGGTTGAAGCCAAAGTCAGACTGTGTTGCTCAGAGCTGTTATTTTCCTGTGGCGCCTGTGGCACGTCCAGCCTTAGTCACCAAACTAAACCTTCCAGCACATCCTTCAGGGAAGTGCCCAGTCAGGCCAGCGGTCTAGCTCATGCTTGTTTCATCACAGACCCAGAAAGACCTGTATATCATAAATACAGATGTTACAAACAAACCATGGCCCATCTGCCTTGGGGAGGCTGGTGAGCACAGTTTAATCTACCTGAGATATGAAGGACCTGTCATAACACATGGTTTTCATTTTCACAAATATTGAGACTATTTTTTGCATTAATGATAAAGTGGATTAAACGTGCCCCTTTTTCCTAGATAATGCCCCTCTGGAGTTTCACTGGGACCAAAGCAGATCTGGCATCTAAACTAAAGAAATCCCTGTTTAGTGTGTGGGAGTCTCTGGAGACGCCACAGATCTGCATTGCAGCTGTGAAATACGGCATCTCCTCTGTTGCTTATCAGAGATCTATATTTCTCCTGGGAAAATTTTGCCCAAAGGATTCAGCCTTTGCCAAATTTTCAACTGGATTTTGTTTGTTTATTTTAAATTTCTTTTCAAACATCTGAAACGAGAAACTTAAAAAATGCTCTAAATCTATCAACTCGAGTTAATCCCTTAAAATAAAATAATAAAAAAAAATTAATTCCTCCAGGGTGCCAACTTCTATTTCTAAGACTTAATCTAAAATGGACTGAAATGATTGAAATTCTAAACCCCGAAAAAGAAGTTTAATTGAAAAGAATCAATGTTTTTCTTTTCTCCTGTGGTATTGCACCTGCTCATGGCATCCCATTCACCTGAATTTAAAATGGTTCATATGCATGTGGGTGTAAAATGCCGCTCTTCTGATATTTGTGCCCACTTTGTGTGACAGGGAATGCAGGTACCTGAGGAGCAAGTCACCAGAGCCAGCACTGCTTCATCTATGCTTTCCCCACATCTATGCTTTTCTCCTTCCTCATGTTTGTACTCATTTATCATGCAAAAAAAAAAATCGAAGCAGGGATGGAGTCAGACATTTTAAGTCCAGAACAACCTTTAATTTTTTCCAAGGTTTCTACTATGCTGAAAGGCAGAATTTTGATACGATGCTACATGGACCCAGGAGGTGGTGTCTGGCTATGAATGCAGCTACATCGCCCTCAGCTTCAGGGGTGCTTAAGGCAAATGGGTGGGCTAGACTCTATAAATAGTGTGTACTAATCCATATTCCAGTTTATAGAGAGGGATGGTAGAAAACACACAGCTACAATCTATTCAGGGAATTTGTTAATATTAGAACCTCGGGGAGCAGATCTGCTTACTTCATAGACTTCTGCTTGTTGGAAATATCAGTTCAATAAACAATTTTCTCAGCCTCAGTGTCTTAGCAGTATAGGCATTACAGATAAAGATGATGTTACAGGCCTTTGCAGTCCTCCTGCAGTGTTGCTCTCCTCAGTACAAAGGTGTAGGTCCTCAGTTTTTTCTCATACTTGCACAATACATAGACATCTGCAACACATGAAACACTTGGGCATCAATAATCATAATGAAGTCCCCAAAGTGAAACCTCAAAAAAGTACACTCCTCAAGGACTCATTGATATGAGTCCTTATCACACATAATATCAATTCACTCATATCAAATTCTAGAAGCATTAGATGAAGATCTTCTACCATACCTCAGTAATAGATACGTTTGTCCTGGACATAGCTTCAGCTGCATATTTTGACTGAAATCTGCTTTGTAGAAAACCAGGTCAGATATCTATAGGTGTTGGTCCCATGTCATCATCTGGGATCCTGCTGACTGATGGTAACGTACAGAGCTGCCCAGCGTGAGGTATGGCCAAGCCTGGAGAATCCCAAGTTTCTGTCTTTTGCTGGTGGCTATGCAGGGAATATGATATTCACTAAGGAGGACAGTAAAGGAGACCAGTCCTCTAAGATAAAGCGGATTCTGATGTTTGTATCTGTATCCAAGCTTTGCAGAGTATCCAATGGCTATTGGCTTTGAAGAGCTTTGCTACCTGTCTCATTACCCTGGAAAAGACTTTGCGTTAAATATGGAACAGTCAATCCCACTATCAGCAAATAACCCTTGAAGAAATAAATACAGTAAAAGAGTTATCCTCATCTTAGCATATGTTACGTGTCGATATAATCTCACATTCAGAGGTTATTGCATTTGAAGAGCTTTGCTGGAACTATTCAGAGTATATGCATGTAATGGCATAAAAGGGTGGAAAATGATTTGGCTTTAAAAGATCTGTCTCTGTAACAAAACATATCTCTAAAAATTATATTTCATCTTATGATCAGCTGGATGAATGTCTTGCTGTGATACAGCAGCATCATGGTACTGTATGTCTTGAAGGCAATGCTTTAGCAGCAGACCCTAGCTCAAGCTAAAAGACTCATCATGTCGTGATGCCCTGTTTAGGGCCAGCTTGCTGTCAGGACAGCAAAATTCAGGCCTGCAATCAGACCCAGAGTTCCCATTCCCGTGCTGCTGGCAGCATTAGGTTTGCCCTACTTGTTTGACCAGGAATAAATGGGACTGGACTGGTTTTCTTCCAGACCAGTTGCACTTTGCCTCATCATAAACTTCACCATGTCCCGTCCTGTCCCCTGCCTTATCTCTGCCTCTCCTTCAAGGGCAAGGCTGGAATGCCAAGAGGGATGCTTTTGCTGGGAGCTGTTCTGAGCTGAGAGGAGGGGCAAAAATGACCCTTTCTCCAGCTTGGTGTTTCAAACAGCTTCCGCCTGCAGGGAGGGGATGTGTTGAGAATGTGTGAGAGAAAACACTGAAAAGGGAGCAAAGGCACAAAAAGGAGGGGGGGGCGGGAAGTACAGCAAGGAAGCTAGAGACAAACTTCGAGTTGTGGACTATTTCTCACCCAGGCTCTAATTAGGAAGCCTCTTTTGGGACTGTGAAACTGTCAGGCTGCCAAATGTCAGCGTGTTTATCAGAGATCAGGCGAGTCTCCAGCAGCTGCAGTTTGGTGCCATGATCCTCCTGGGTCCTTCCAGCGTGGGTGACTCACGCTCAGCACTGGCACCTCCGGAGGCTTCAAGAGGGTTTTTCCTTCTCCCTTAAGAATCCAAAAATAATCCTTTTGCTGGGATCTGGCCTCTTCATTCCAGTTCTGTGCAGAGAGGGTTAAACATAGGGTGCAGAGCCACTTCTGCAGTATGTGACTCAGATTCCCAGGGAAATCCCCAGCTTATCTGATGGAGCCTGTTAGTCTGCTAATTGAATAAGCTCCTATTAAAAGTGCAATGTTTTTTAATGACTGCTAACAAAGGGCCAGATTCTGATCTGATCTTTTTTGCTTGGGATCATTTTTGCTGATGGCTCGGCCCTGCCCCTAATTGCAGCCATGAGGGGCGGAAGGGAGGCAGCTGCCTCCCCAGCTCCACTGGCCTCCGCAGCGCCCAGCCTCACGCCAGAGGGCAGAGCTGAAACCAAAGCGCCAGCTCTAGGCCCTTCTTGGTGCAAGTGAGATACCAACTGGGCACCGAAACTTCTGTCTTAATGAGCCAGCGCTTCATGAAGTGTAACAGGCAGGAAACTTTTAATGGGGATCTTTAGGCAAAGGGAGAAGGCTGCAGTGCAGCCAGCAGTGGAGAGTGTTTGTTGGGAGACTACCAGTGAGCCCGTGGAACATAATTGCTGCAAGTATCTAATACGCAATCCAGGCCCTGCTCTGAGTAATTAACTTTCCCAGTGTTGAAATCAGGTTGATTTGTTGATTCTGCATATAAGATGTTGTCTGTGTCTGCATAGGAAAAATGCTGTGCATGCCTCTGCATAAGCACATTCAAACCTTAATTTTAATTAAAATTATGTGCATTACATCTGTATATCTTGCTTTCTATGGGAATTGAATTTGAGAAGGTATTTGTCTTGTAGGAAAACAAAAAAAAAGGTGGTTAGCATTTAAAGTTCACTTAGTTAGGTTCCAGGGGACTTCTGAAGAAGAGGGTAAGAGCTTTGATTTCAGCAAGGCCCCGTCTGCCCCAGGATGGGGTTGAGCTCTCTCGCGTGACCCTGTGACCACATTTGCCTTCCTTGTCTTACCTGAAACTTCCAGGGGGTTCCCCAAGCCTAAGTGACGTTACAGCCATGAAATGTTTCCCAATATAATTATAATGAGATGGCTTTTATGTTTTTTATTGCTAGCCAGGAATGAGATCCGGCCACCTTCACCCCCACGCGTCTCCACACCCACTCAGTTCCTTTGTGGTGCCTTTTGTTTTTCTCCTAGGAAAGTTTCTATTAAAATGCAGGAGATTCTTTAAGAAGGTCCAACATATCCACACTGACACCAAGCCCCTGCTTGAAAAGTTTCATAAGCGATCTGTAAGTGGTGGGGTTTTCTCCCCGCAACAACAATAGCGAAGTGTCAAAAATCTCCAGCTCCTGTTATTAGAGGCAGAGTCTAAAACCCGTTTCTCAGCCTGTTTTCTCTTCCCCGCTCCCGACTTGTCAGCTGCTGTGACACGGCTCCATCACGCCACCACTAGCAGTCCCAACAAACAGACAATCATTTCCAACTGGCAAACACGCTGTTTACTTTCCCGAAAAATTGCACTTTCCCATCTGACAGCTGATCAAGGGATCTCCTGCTGCTGTCAGCATGAAGGAGTGTTTAAACACAGGGATGGAAGTTTAAACATTTTCTCATTATCACAGAATAATAATAATAAAAAATTTTAAAAAATACTAAAAAAATGAAGGCATTGAGGCTCTGCGGCCACCTGCTGTGCCGGTAATGAAGGGTGGCACATGACCCGCCGGCGAGGACTTTTATCTCGGCCCCAGTACCCTTACTAAAGTGACACCTGTCACATGACCCGCAGCAGGGCTTTCATCTGGGCTCCCCAAATCCAGGTCTGGCTTGTGAGGGGGATTGTCCTGCCTCTTTCCCCCCCACCCCCATCCCCCTTCTAAAGACCCTGGTTCGCTTGCGCCATTACAGACAGGGGTTTGCCAGGATGGAAAGTCCTCGGATTTTTTCTGGGCCAACTCGCTCGGGGCTGAAGTAAAACAGAGACTCTTGGCCTGGGAAAGAAGTTATTTCATTTACTTCAAGATGTTTTTAAAGCAAATATTTAAGTCTGCTGTTAAACTCTCTTTACATAAAAGCGATGTGAAAGGATTCCTCCAAAATCTCAGATTTGTTCTTTGATTTTTTATTAGGTGGTGAGAAGAAATAGTTTGATGACCCTCAAGCACAATGATCTGCATTTACGTGCACTTCATAAACTCTCACCTGCTTTACCAAGGCATCCCAGCCATGCCAAGAGAAAGTCTTTTCTGGAAAAGCAGAAAGGTCAGTCCTGTAACTCTCTGCCAATGTCTGGGATTTTTTGTGAGGTCTTCAGCAGAAAACACCTAGATTTGAGATGGGCCCACATACAGGATAGCAGCACTGAGCACTTATTCACCAGAACCTGTTTAGTTAATACCTCAAAATGGAACATCAATCATCCATATGTGACAGGGGACGGCCACCCACACAAACTACATGTGAGCAGGTTGGAGATAAGAGAATCTGAGCTTTGTGACTTTTGCGTGCTCCTCCTTTCCCACTCCACACTCAGCCATGCATGAAGTCTGGTACTTCTCTGACCCCTTTGTAATCTGATTCAGCTTAATAAAGCAATGAAAAAACAACCCAACAAAAGAGTTAATAATTTCCCACCTGTTTAGTGAGCTAAATCAGCTCATCAAGGGCTTAGAAAAGTGCCAGAGAGCAGAAGGGAGGCTGTGAAGCCTGAAGCAGGGAGGGAAATGGAGAAGCAGGACTGCTTTTTAGGGTGGCACTAACTTGGAGCGTGAATTCAGATGTGTTTCTTGTTACCTACTCTTCCTGACTTATTACAACATTACATCCATTTTATCTGAGAGCTGTTGCTTCTGGGATTGTGCAGGCCAGGGGGTGGAAAAATCTACTGAGATGGTACTCCTGATGTAAATAGTACTTCTATTAATTTGGGAGAAGAGTGGTTCTGGGCCAATTTCTCTGATCTGGCATATTTAAGGCATCAAGCCTCCAATGTTGAGTTAATGAACAGAAGAGTGCTGGAGTGCAGCACATCCTTTTGCCAGGGTCTTCCCAGCTTTCTGCCCCTCCAGGTACCGAGCTAGAAGGTCCTTTGGCTATTCAGCATACAAGCTTTGGCTATTATTGGTTAGCAGCTATGTAAAAGAGCAAAGCCATTCACTCCACTGCCCCAGGGCAAAAGAAATTTACAACTTATGTTCTGCATAGACACCATGAGAAAAGTGAGTCAGTTCCCATCATTAGATCCCTCACTGCCCGTGCATAAGTCCTTTCATTCAACATATCTGGAGCATTTAGTGGCTCCCAATTAGGAGCAGACATCCAACCATAACCATCCCATGGCAGGTATTAGAGATCCTGCTTCTTCACTGCCCTGAGTCTGGCCATCTTCAAGAGTGCAAAAGGCATGCAGAACCCCCTTAACCTCACTTGGGCATCCTACTCCGAACACACATATGACAATGCAGTGTAACTCACAAGTGGACAGCTACTTTCTACCTACAGAGACAGTCATCCACTTTAGAAAAGCTTATTTGTACCAGCTTGTAGAAGCTTTTGCAGTACAACAGTCAGTATCAGCATGCTTAAGAACTATTGTTTGTCTTCTAAAAAGGTTCCAAATGCCCTTCTCTCCATGAATAAACCTGCACGTGGGAAGCTGACACGGAGATACATGTCTAAGCAGAACTCTACTGGATACTCTGCTCTGATCTTGCTAAAACTGCTGTGAGGTCACTGTAATATTATTCCAGATTCATTGCAGAGTAAATGAAAGGCAGAAGGTCCTAATATTGAGGCAAATTTCTGGTCAGGATCGCAAAGGGACGTCAGGCATTCACACTCACTTTGGCAGCAGCTGTTGTTGGGAGATGTAGGACCATGCAATCTAGAGGTAGAAAGACTTTGGGGACATAGCGTGCCTCTTCATCAAGGCAAGAAAATTTAAGGACTGTCAACGTAACATGAGAAATACCGCTTATCGTCTTAACTGAGCAGTGCCTGCAAACAGCCTGTGTGCTCTTTTACGTAGCTAATCTGTATGTTCCTGCAGTTATGTCTCTAGCAAGGACAAAGGGGAACACAAGCAGTTGTGCTGCTTCCTGTCCAGTTCTGCAGTGTTTGGTTAGCAAACAACGGACTGGGGTGGGGCTGGAGATGTAGCTCCTTTACACTAAAATCTCACCAGTCTTTCTACAGCTGCCACCCATTTCCCTGGTGTTTCCCCATAGCTCCATGACTGGTTTTTTTCCAATGCCTCAACGTTCTGCATAATTCTTGCTCAGAGAAGTTCTCCCAGTCGTGCCGGTGGCACTACTCGGATGAATAAGAAGTATTCGAGGAGGTTTGCATGCCTGCTCCTTAATGATTTATCTTTGTCTTCCTTTTCTTCCCAGATCTACTGAGAGGTTACAACAAGGCTTCTGGTTTCCGATATCCCAGAGCTGAGAAAAAGTATCACAGATAACTGAAACTAAGTGGACTAATACATGAACACAGTAAGTTACTTGTTTTCCCAGTTCTTCCAGGAAGAATTCAATGAGAAATTTCACAGTAACTGTAGTTGGGAAGAGCTCTCTGATTTCCCCATCTATCCCGACCCGTACTCACCTCAGATTAGTTTTCCTTCTCATAGTCTGTCAGCAGCCCTGCAATCAAGGAGATTAAAACACTCTGATAACTCACTAGTGAGCCAGAACTCTCTGCAACAGCTGGACTAAAAATGGCCCACGTTTGTCTGCATCTTAATTCTTTGCCATCACCCCTCTGCTCATCAACACCTGCACACATTTGGGACCCAGTACAAGACAACCCTTGAATTCAGCTCTAAGCAACCAGTCTGCAATGCACGTCTAATGCTCTGCTGGTGTGGAACCAGTATGCTGGTAATCCTGTTAGTAATGGCAGAAGCTCCCTCTAGGAAATTATAACAAATAGTCTTAAACAATTCCTTTTGTTGACAACTTTATCCAAGAAACCATCTTCCCTGGAGACTTCGCTCAACTTTTGACTAATCCTCTCCTTCCCTCAGGAGCTCTTTTGTTGAAGGAGATTGTAGGCAAACCCCAGGAATGACAGGTCTCTGTAAGCCTTGGATCAGCCTCTACATTCTTTCAATTGTCATTCCCCATCTGTCCTGTTTGTACATTGATCTTCTGGTCCAGGGATCTCTCTATTAAGTGACACATGGTTGAGTTTATTCTGCAAGTCCAGTGTCCAGACTGTGCTGTTACATCTTCGTTGCCAAGTCAATCTTTCTGACATTGCTTTCTGAAAAACAAAAGGCAGGACATCTGCACAATTTCATTCTCTTCCACTGAAAGGTGATTTTTAAAAACACCGCCCGCCCCATCCCCTCACACCCTCCCCCCCGCCAAAAAAAATAATTCTGTTCTTGTTGTACACTCCCAAAAATCATTGTTGTCAATATCAAGAGTTATTTCAAATGTCCTTGGTGTAATGGAGGGTAGAATCTACCCCTGTTGCAAAGGAATTCTGTTAGGATAAAAATCCATGGCCTCAATTCTGAATCACAGGGAAAAATAAATCCTAATTCCAAATATTCTGCAGGCCTAGTAACTTCAGTTACTTTGGTTGTTAACAGCTGGTTTAAAGTGAGCTAATTTTCCTGTAGATTCAACTACATTTAGCTAGTACAGCAGTGAGGCAGTGTATTATTTATCCACATTTTAAGAGGCAGCATGAGAACAGAAGCAGACTCCAATGACCCACACGTTCCTCCTCAGCAGGTAGAGGGAAAGAGGTGAAATAGGGTAGAAAATGGATAGCCCATTGATACGGGTGCCTGGCACTATCATTTCCCTTCCTGAAACCAGAAGGAGAACAAGGAGGAGACTGTGATGATGTTTCCCCCCTTGCTGTGTCACTCAGGGCCCACGGATTCATGATCGAGCCTGCTATGTTTAGTTTTTTGGGTTTGTCTATTTTTGTAACTTAACTCAGGTTGGCCAATGAAGGAAGGCTGCCCAGTTTCATTATGTTCCCAGGAAATTCCATTCTCTCATGTGCCAGCATGAGGCTGTTGTGCTTTAGATGCCTATCTACCTCTGATTAGATTTGAAAAAGCATAGAGAACCCCATGCTTTCCATTGGTAGCCTATTAAAATGACAGAAAAATACTGTTTCATTTATAACCTTGCTTGCATGCCTGAATCCAGATGCTTTTTTTAAAAAGAGAATTAATAATATGAACACTGTCACTTATAGAATGTTCTCCTGCAATGAAGTGCAGGAGAAAAGTCGAGTTGACATTTGAGCTTGGTTAGTATGTTTTGTAAGCAGTTTAAACAAAGGGACACAATCACTTTGAGGCCAGGTTAATATTAAAAAGAAAATTTTTAAGAGTATCTCCTGCTATTTCCATAGTTTCACTATTTAAAATGATGCAGTTGTGAAATACTCTCAAAACCAGTTAAAACTGGCCAAATCAAAGTTCATTGAACAGTGAAACATGAGTGCCCTCCTCAACTGAGTTGTCCCAGAAGCCTCAGTGGAACTGACAACCAGCTTTTTTTGGCAGGATTAGTTCCCCTCTGATCACAGAGAGGGAACAGCCGCCCTGTCTGCACTTAGCTGAGCAGGTGAGCAGGAAATGTATTCATGCTGTCTCCAAAATCCAGTCTGGCCACAGGGCTGGCAATATCAGGTCCTTCTCGAAGGGACTCAGGCTGTCCTGTCTGCCTGCTGTTGTCTACATGATGAGGACAGATGGGGTAGAGAGGCTGTGAAACCAGGCACTCAGTGCTGGGTCCTGATCCTATAGCAGGTACATGCCACCTACCTGCATTTGAAAGCACAGATGGGAAGCTGAGGTTTGCTCTGCTCTCACAGCTAGGTTGCCTCTTAGCTTGGCAGACAATAAGACAGTCAAACTAATTTGGCCTCAAGATCAGTTACCAGGTCTGCCCTGCAAGCACAGATCCAGCTGGTGACACTGACTGGACACACGCTGTTAACAAATGCACAAAGTAAACAAAGAGACAGGGTATAATAAAAGGGCATTTTCTGGTAATTTCTTTCAATAACACTGATTTTAAGCGTTCTTTTGGTCTTCTGTAACAAAAAGGACATGAAAAGTGTTGATGCTGAAGCATCATTTTGCTGTGTATCGAATTAAAATACTGATTAATTAAACCCAAGGCCGTTAAGAGCCAAGGAGATTTTGCCTAGCTCTGCTCTGGTTTCATTGCACGTGAAACCAAAACAAGCAAGCTATAAAATGTGAACTCAATAGACAAGGACAAAGGCAAACAAAGCAATTTGGTCAGTTTAAGCAATGGGGAAATGAAGCAATATTTTGACTGGGGAGGCATCAGAGGAAAGGGCACTGATCTGAGACTTGGGAATATGACGAAACAAACCCAAACCTCCCATGATATCACTAAGCATTGTGCATTGAGGGCCATTGGCTTGCTGCTGTCTTCCCTCTGAATGTGAGATTTCCCACTTTGTCCTCAGCCTGGGATATGGTCATCCAGCTCTCGGTATCGGTTTTGTTTTCCCACCTTCAATACAAAAAGGAATTAACGTGCTCAGGATGACAGCAGACGCTTTGATGGTGGCAGCTACGTGCTTACCCAAGAATTAGTCAATCTGCTTTCTACCAAAACTTGCTTGAGCCTCCTGAGCGACAGCCTTTTCGGTAGGAAGCAAGCAGGTCACAGATTTCGGGTTGCAGACTCACTCCTGGAACTGTGAGCACTGACTGTCCTGTGGAAAAATCAGGTTAAAGAGAAAGCTGCAAAACGGTCCTTTCATTCTCTTTCGTTCACTGTGCTACTTTCCTAACGCTCTCCTGTGACACTAGCCACAATATAAACTAATACAGGATCCTATTACTCACTGCTCTGTTCCTTCTGATTTTTATTGGAAAATGATTTCTTTAATCTAGGCACCCTTCTCTAGAAATCTCATCTACAGTTTCTTTCTATTTTTCTTTTTCTTGGAGCAACCAGCAAAATCTTATTTGGTAGAACAGTGGTGGGAATGCAACCGGCTAATCAAAAGGATTCAGATGGATCCACGCACTGCCAAGCTCTCTCCTTCCCACCCGGCGGAGGGGGGAAAAAAGAAAAAGAAAAAAGAGATAGAGCGAAGGCACGGAGCTTCTCTCCTTCAGCGATCTCACAAATGCAAAACCTTCCACTCCAGTGACTCCTCATTAACTTACCAAATCTGACAGTCTAATTATCGGAGCTGCTTCACACTTAGAATAAATAAATACTAAAGTGGGTGTTTAAAGAAATTGAGCAGTGAAATTCAGTCATCTAGACAGTCAATAGAGAGAGAGTTTATTTTAAATTTTTATATTCTTATGTATTTATATCATTTTGGGAAAGATAATGAGATAGTTGTCTTTCAGGCTAATTGAGTTCCTAGGCTCATGGTTGCTTGCTGTCACAATCTTAAACTTAGCTTTAACTTTTGTGCCTTAGAAATCTGATCACTACATCCCCATTTGCTCTTTTCTGCTGATAACTGGGTGAAGGCAGAAGTGCACCAGAGGATAGCAAACGACTACACAGGAGTTCCAGTCTGGATGTCTTTCACAGCCAACCAGACAACTAAATTGTCTCAGATTTGCATTTAAGAGTGTTAAAGGGGAAGGAGAAGTTCAAGAAACCTCAGATATAACTTGCAATTAGACAAAATAAAAAAAAAAAATGTCTGCTAATCTCTGATGCAATAACGTCTGCCTCCTGGAAGGGTATTAACAGCACTCCCCCCAAGAGTAGTTCATCTCCCCGAACAATAAGACCTTTATAGAGATTCTCTGGCCTGAGATCAGTGGGATTCAGAGCATTTGATCCATGTCTGTAGGACTTTGTTTCCACAAGTCATGTGGGCCAAACTTTGCAGCAGTTGTGCTTTTCCAAGCACATGAGCCAGGGAGTGAGCAGAGGAAATCTTCCTTCTTTTCCCATCTTCCCCTGCGCCCTGTACTCCTAAACAGGGCCCAACACCTGCCAGCATGATGTCTACTCCAGGCCAGTGTGTGGAGATCAGGTCAGCTGAATTGGGGGGTGTTTTTCCTGAGTGACGTGAAGATGTGCTTTACCACCTCACAGAAAAGACTGTGTCTGGTTCAGGAGTGATAGCTGATTTGCTGCTTAACACCAACTTTGGTTTATTCCCTTATTAAGACACATTATAAACCAGATTCTGGTGGGATACCTGGTGGGAACATCACTTTCTAGGTGCCTGTATCTGAAGGAAATCCATTTGCCACAGATGTGGCAAAAAAACCACAGAGGTAAAAAAATATGACTATATAAACCTTTTAGCTGTGTAGGAGAACCAAGGGAGAGCAGCCAACCCAAACAAGATGTCCATGAAAGCCAGGTCTTCTTCATATGTGTCTTGTGATAACATCTACCAGCTCTGGCTAATCCCAATAGTTAGGGGATTTTTGGTAGGCAATGGCTTGCAGCCATAACCTCCTAATTTCCTACACTTGCTTTGCATTACTTTAGATGCAACAGGCATTAAAATGACAGTGCTCTGTCAACGTGAAGCTTCCCTCCTCTTCCTTGTCTCTGAAAAGCTGAATAGCGATCTGTTTTAAGAGAAACGGTGGAGATCATCACCACCTGGCATGCTGGTTTTCAATTGCAGGTAGCAACCAGAGACCAACCATACCCAAAAGCAGCAAGTCCCTCCTAGTCAAACCCAGGATCATATCTACTTAACATGCCATCCTTCTCACAGAGCACAAATTGGACTTGATGAATAACCACTGTGCTGATGGTATGCCCGGGGTTGAATGTCTCCTGAACTGTGAGAAGTTCAGGAGACTATAACTGTGAGAAGTTCAGGAGACTATTCTATACTGAGCTTGGACATCAGTCTGGTGAGGACAGGATCTGAGGTGTCAGCTCAGGCCTCCCTGGCCCATGTGCCCAGGTTGTTTGGCCAGAGCTTTTCTTGCAATATGGTTTCTTGGGAGCACACTGGTATTTATCCCAAATCCCACTGCTCACCCTTCCTGCTTGCGAGCCTGCTCTAAAGCATTCAAGGGCAAAAGAGAGGGAAAATAAACCCAATCTATAACTAAGAATAATAAGCTGCAATTGTTACTGTGTCTGACCTGTCTGACAGCAGAATGAGATACCTCCTCAGAAGGCCCTTTGCACTTCAGGACTGACACTGAGTTAAGAGCACAGCTCATACTTTCTTGATTCAAGGATCTCATCTTTCTTCCAGGAGTGATTAATTGGACAGAAAAAATTCTGCTTTAGCAGGTGGCAAAGGGTTAGACTGAAGTTTTAACAGACCTGCCGTAGTGCCGGGCTGCACTGCACAAAGATAATTGTCTCAGGATTGGCTTAGGCCAGAAAAAGGACAGCAAATGCTCCAGTTTTACAAAAGTTCATCACTACCACCCCTTAGGCTACTAGCCACGGTGGAAGGAAACTGGAGAATCCCATTCTACTCTCCTTTGGTGCCATATCCAGAGGTGCTGGTGGCATGTATAGAATTAAGGCCACCAAGATGATGAGTAGAGTTTGAACATGATCCTTAGCAGTCCCTTCTAGCACCAAAGGCACAGGGGCAAGCAGCTGTAGGAGAGGCCCATCTGTGGACCAGCCTCACTCCAGGACAGAAAGTCTTCCTCTCTTACAGCATGGGCTACTCTTTTTTTCTGGCACTTTGCATCCAGATGGACATAAGCAACAACAGCACCTGTTCCCCTCTGCAGGAGCTGACCACCAGGAAGCAGAGCCCCTAGTTCCCTGTCCCCCATACCAGAATCAGGCAGCCAGCCTCTGGTCATCAGCATTCCCCGTAGTAATCAGAAACCTGCTATTATTTTTTGAAACATTGATTTCTCCAATTATTTTTTCCCAGGAATCGACCTTTGAAAAACATCCTTTGGATTCCAGGTTGTCATAGCAGCTTCTAAAAAGGACAGTTATGGCTATAATTATTTCATCAAAATAGAAAAATAATTTCTTAGGAGAACCTTTTATTTTTTCAAATGCTGTTTCCTGCTTACTCTCTCATATAACTTGGGATCAACCCCCTCCTCCTTTCACCTTTCATCTCCAGCTCATTCTTTGCCCTTCTCCTTTAACTTTCTCCTTCAGAGGATGGAGACTAATAGCCAGCATCCTCCAGAACAAAGTGGGAACAGAATATATTTAAAATCTGCACCGTGTTATCATAGCAACCAGAAATTTTAAATTATACCATTAAACTCCAAAACAGTCTGATGCCAAAATCATATAAGGGAACAAATGTCTTATACGATTATGGCAAAAGGGATGGCTACAAGGGAAATTATTCAGAATTGACTAATTTTTACAGGCTTAATGAGTCACTCATGAATATGGTCTAGCATGATCATACTGTACTTGTTTCAGCCCTGTGCACTTTGATTCTGCTCCCAACACATCGGTTGCTATGATAACACCACACAGTTTCCTGTCCACAAGGTACTTCTTGCCACAATATGGGGGATAATAAATGTGGGATCGTGCATAAACCCAGGTGAAATGAATCTGTCCCCTCTCTGGCAGCGTGTTGGAAAGATTGACACATTATGCCAATCTGTTTTCTCATTCCTTCTGTTTCTCCTCACTCTCTCCCTTTCTTTCTACATTGTCTGTCTCTGTACCTGTTTTTTTCCACACTCTCTCTCTCTCTCTTGGCACTGACACTTTCATCTTCTCCCTTGGGGATTGGAGATGTCACTGCGGGAAGTGCTTGTCCGCCTCTCCGGCAGCAGCAGAGCCCTGTGGCTTTGACAAACCTCATTTAATTGGGAGGAAGCCAGGAGGGTTTGAAAGAACTGAAACATCCACGAAACTCCTTTTATCAGGCATAATTTAAACTCTGCATGGAAAAAACCCTATATGTATAAAGAAAAGTCAACTTCCCTCCTGCTGTGCGTGCTCCCCTCCTCCCCCCCCGGCACAGGCAGGCTCCTGCGAGATTCCATCTTTTCATTTTTCTAAAAGTGTCAAAGTAGATTTGTGCTCTGTGGCTGGGTGAACAGAAAAGGAATGCAGATGTCTCTCACTCATGCACATACACACAGAGAGCACCTTCTAAAGAGCAGCGGACTGGGAGAGACGTTAGCTGGCTGCTCCTTCACTTGGGATATGTCGCAGGAGCCAGAAATTAAGTTTTCAAATAACATGACAACACAGTCCAAGAAGGCTGCTTCTTAATTGCTCCTGTCTTAACAAACCCACCAAACTAACTCGTGTAGTGGGTGCCCAGGAGGCAGCAGGGAATGTGAGGGCTCTCTGGCCTGCTGCCCGATAGGAGGGAGCTTTTCCTAGTAAGGAACAGAACCTGTAGCTTGAGAGCCCCTGTATTTGTTGTCAGCCCAGGGCAGGAGAGGCAGATCAGTGAGCGTGCAGCTGTGTGCTTAAGAGAATGGAGCAAGGGAAGAAGAAAATAAAGCAGGTAAAACTGAGGGAGAACTGGTGCGATGGGGTACTAGGAACAGCTGTTGTCTCTGAACATCAAAAGGGAGCAAGAGGAGCAATGCAAGGGAATTGGGGCTAGCACATCATGCCGAGCAGCTGGGAATTCAGGACATCAGGAGGGATTGGCATGTGAGGTACACTGAGTACACAGTGTGAACCAGCCTGAGGGAAAGCTCGGGGCCCCTGGGGTTACAGAATAGGGGAGAAACAACCTGTCAAAGCATATACAGCTCCTCTGTGTAAATGTACCATGGCAGCAGCCCATCCAGGTCCCCTTCTAGTATTGACACTGTGGTCAAGTGGAAGAAAACAGAAAAACAAGCTGTCAAATTTGCAGTGGGATATAAACTTTGCAGCACATGGGAGTGAGGAGGGCAGGCAGGCAGAAAAGAGAGAGTGAACGGCAGGGACTTTCAAAATACAGAAGAAAGTCATAATAAATGGAATGTTAAGTATCTCTTTCTTGGTGAGTTGAAATCGAGTTAACTTACCAGCAGAAACCTGATAGAGTTGAGCAGGTAGAGGGCTGAAGAAGCAATGAAGCAGCGCATCATGCGCAGAGATCCGGCCTCGAGGGAAGGCTGTAAGCATCCTGGAGGCCAAATCTTCCGCTGCTGGCACCCTGCTCAGCCTAGGAAAACAGCAAAAAAATAGCACAGGAGATGAGCACAAGCCACAAAGCTGGAACCAGAACTTGACCCAGCCCTTCTAAGAGCTTGAGGCAGAGACAGTGGAGGGACACAGGGCAGCTGGATAAACCCAGCTGTATAGCTTCCCAGGACATTTGCTTTTCCATGTACACCCTGGGTTTCGGCTCAAACTCATGTTTTCAGAGGAATTTTGGAAATAAATAGTTATTTTGTAAAAAGAAGGTTGTAAGTAAAAGGGAAAATCCTGCTGAGGAGGCTGTATTTTATGTGTCGTTACTGGAATATCAGAGGTTAGTGTTACCAATTTACAGGGACAATGGAAGTGCACAAAAAAACCTGACTGGCCCACTAAGCAGACCAGAGATCAAAACAACAAAAAACCCCAGAAAATACCAGTTCCCCTTTTCCTACCCTAGTACCAGTACTGCAGCTGTTGGGGATTCAGAGAGATTGATCTATTTCTCAGGATGAGTACTTAAAATAGATGTAATACACATGTGCTCCATGCACAGCAAATACCAATGCCAAGTGGCTACTTTCTAGAGGAGCACACAGCTGGGGACAAGGAAGTGGAAGAGAGAAAACAAAACAACAAGGAAACAAATAAAAATAGTCATTTAGTTTTACAGCTTTTAGTTTGTTTGTTTGTTCTGATCGTGTTTCAGCATCAGGAGGCCCATCAGAGCATGGCCTGTTGTGATTCCCCCCTCAGCCCCTGCCACTGCTTCCCTTCCAAGTGACATCAGGCACCAGGATCCCCCTGCCCCTGCATTCCCCCTCCCTACACAGGACATTTGACATGCCGACATTTTTGCTTTGAGGAGATAAAATGTTTAAAAAAAAAAAGGGGGGGGAAAAAAACAGAGAGAGACATCCTGAGAGACAGATTTATAAAAGGTATCTGGCCTCACTGCGGTAGGTAGGTAGGTAACTGCTGAATTCTCACCTCCAGCAAAACAGTTCGAGCCCCTGCTGCCTTGGGGAGCAGCAGCAGGAGAGGGAGCCAAAGCATCCAGCCTGAGGCTGCTTGCTAGAGCTGCTCCACAGACTGCCCTTGCCGTGGCAGGGTCTTACTAGAGACCCTCTGCCCAGTTGGTCCCTGCTGCTGAAGGCTCCCACACTGGGCAGCAACATGGTTCACCGCTTCCCACTGTGGCTCAGGCTTCCTGGTGGTGGCCAAGCTCTGCACAGAGCTCCCCTTTGATTTCTTAATTGGCCATGGAGAGTCATGGCTGAGCGGTCTGTATGAAGCAGCTCTTTCCTGCTCAAGAGCTGAGCATGCCAAGGCACCCGTTTGGCCATGCCAGCATAAGGACTCTGTAATGTAGAGTTGGAGCTGGCCCACAAGCAGTCCAGAGCTCTGCCACAGGGGTGCTGGACCAGCCCGATTGTATGGGCCTGTAATGAGGCCTGTCAAGGGATTATAGCCAAAAAGCAGAAGCGCAATACAGAAGAGTTGCAAGGAACATATTTCTTTCTCAGGCTGAGAGAGGATTTATTCTCTTCCAGGATCTGTGCTATCAGGGTGTTGGACACGGCGAGCTTTTCAAAATTGAATTTCAACATTTCAAATATTCAAAAAGAATATTTGATTCTTGACCTGTGCATGAATACAATCCTGAGGACAAATCCTCTCTAGTCATTTCCTATGTAACTAGAAAGCCTGTTGTGTACCTCAAAATCAGTACGGGGGTGATTAAATTTCAATGACACTCTGGGCTAGGTTAGGGCACTTTACCTGATTATAAGTTTCTTTCATTGACACATATGTACATTAGAGGTGCATGTGTACATATATATGCTTGAAAAATACTTCTTTCTCTTAGTACATTAGAGAGTGATTAGGTGGTGGTGGTGTGCCTGATCAAGCGGAGGTATGTAACTGTGGCCCTATTCTCATAGCTTTTGGCCACTGAAGAACGTGAATTTTCCCCCACTAATTATCACAAGGTTATTTCATTGTCTCATAAAAATGCTGTCCTAGCACATGTTCTTTACCACTCTTGAGCAACATTCCTACAGTCTGTTTCTAGAAATGAATACTGGGACAGTGCAAAGTCTGTCTTCAGTTTGGGCAAGAGGGCCTGGGAAAGTACAACCTCCTGAATCGAACTCTGTCCCGCAAAAGGCTGTTCATAATGTCACTGAATCACTGCTTATCTGAGAATAATCACTGCCCCTCTGAGAATAGTAAACCCACTATGTGCCTACCTCTGCTGCGATCTCTCAAAATCAGTTGCTTAACTGATGTTAGATCTGCTTGTTACTACAGAGCCACCCGGCTCTTCCTGAGCTTGCCAAAAGAGCTCATTTCAAGTTAAATGATTGCATAAAGAAACAAATAAACCCAGAGGCAATTTTGACGTTGCCATTATAGGTAGCTTACCTGTCACAGATGACTCGGAGTCTCTGAGGTCTCCCGGAAGCAACCAGTTCTAGAAAGCGTAATATGCAATCACAGGATTAAATGAAAATCAAGCCAAAACCCATTCTTTGAGCTCTTACAAAAAGGGCGTGCTCAGAATTTCAAAGAGCCCTATAGAATCTGTCATCTTAGTATTTATAAATATACATTATTCCTATAGGACTTGAGTACCAGCATTGATGTTAATAAGGCTCTTCCAGTTTTGTAACCCTTTCCTTTCATGCATCTGTGAATATAGGCCTTGGGCCTCCTCCTGTTACAGCGCGAGTCTTCGCTTGCACTTCAATAAAAACAGCACCAGTCCCTTAAGCCTTCACAGGATGGAAGCAGAAAGAGGTTTGCAGGCCTGAATCCCCAGCAATTGTCTTGGTTTACCAAGGGGCTGCTGAGCCTCATGTATTGCCCTGTGGGCACTTGGGGCTTTTCTGCATAGATCTGGCAGAAAGACTGGGGATGGAGCAAAGGCACTTGCGTTCTGCTCTCTTCTTGCCCACTGCTCTTGCTGTCAGTCCCTCATCAAGTTCATCCTTTATCAAGTTAACCATTTTCATGCACCCTTTGTACTTACTGATTCAAATATCTCTACCAGACCGGAACTTTGCAGAGTTTGCAGCCTTGAGAAGACTGTGTTGTTGTTGCCATTTGTCAAGCACACATTTCTAAACATTGTGGAAAATGTAGAGGAATACATTTTTTACCTGCTTTCTTAGGAAGCATGAATTTTCTCAGGCTTAGATATGAATTAATGGCTTAAGCCTGGAAGATTTCCTGTTAGAGCTGATCAGCAGAGACATTTTCTTGCATCAGAAAGGCTGTCATTTCTACCTAGCTACATTTTCCTGAGCACCAATTCTGACAGCAGAGACAAACGATGCTCTCGCCTCGGAAAGGAGAGTGGGAAATGTGGTGTAGACCTCTCTTCCAGACCAGCCTGGACAAGCATCCCATGTGGCAGCAAGACCACCAGGAGGCAAGTGCCACTGGTCTGTTGCCAGTAGTCTGGGAATTCAGCTGGGGCTTATGTTGCACCATATGAGAGCTTCTGCTGTCCCTTCCTGTCCAGGAGCACTAGTCACACCATTCAGGGACAGAAGCTGCCAGCTGCGGGCAAAGTGTGAGTCCCCTTTGCTTTTCCAGAGGGCCAGGCCCAGGGACTCAGTCACTCAGTGTCTGACTTGATGCACAGGCAATTTGAAAAAGTGTAAATGACTGGACTTTCAGCACTTAACCTTTCCAACAGCAATCTTTCACCATTAAGCCAGGCAAGCAGGTTGTTAAACCTGTCCATCACAGGGTAAGTAACAGTTCACAATTGAAGTGTTGCCCTATACTCAAATACTAAGGTAATTGCTAAAGCAGTAAATGGCAATATAATCTGGGATGGGATTCATGACTGTTTAGGTGCCAGAGCACTGGAATTATCCCCAATACATAGAGGTTATATATTAGTATCTTGAATAACCTCTTCCCAAATCAGTCACCGAGATTAACTCTGGCAGAACATTCTTCTTGGATTACTAATAACATTCTCTATGGATCCTCTTTCCTTCATTTTGCCCCCTCGTCCGTAATAAAAGTGTAGAAATAAATTGTCCATATTGAGTGGAGATGTAAAGTTTCCATGTAGAATAGAAGAAAAACAATTTTAAAAAAATGGTTTGGAAATGCACAAGATTTTTTTTGTATGAGGTAGAGATTTTTACCTCTTAATAGAGCTGGCCAAAAACTTTCAGATGTTGTAACTTTCTGCCAGAAAATTTTGATTTGTGAGATGGAAACATTCCATTCAATTTCCTTTAATATTTAATAAAAATGTCAAGATGACTTAAATATTGTACATTAACTCTACTGAAATCTTTTAACATTACTAGTCTTTAATGAATTTAACATAAAAGTTAAATAACAAAAATAATAAAAAGTTGATAACAGCAGGGCAAAATGTTTCAATGCTACCTAACTGAAATGGCACTTTGTTTTTGTGGAGTGCATTTTCAGGATTAAAATTCCAAAGAGGAAATAGGATTTTCTTTACATTACAGATAGAAATATCAGCTTGCTTACGGGGAACTGGGAGGAATATCCAAATTATGGCCTTCGCTGTCTCAAGCAAGCCTCTTGACTTAAATTTATCAGTTATATAACATAGAGATTAATAATTATGTACAGGAGGTAGTGTAAGAGCCAGTGGGCCAGCTACTGCTGTCCCTGTCCAAACACATCTCTCACTGGAGAATTCTATTGGAGTGAGGACTGCCAAACTTGCCACTTTGAGTATACAAAGCTTTGATTATAAATGGAAGATATGGGTAAGAAAACAGTGTGTCTCTGCTTGAGGATTTAATGCAGTTAACTAATCCACTTTAAATCAGTTCAGATTAATCTCCTGACTGACCCCATCTAGACAAATCCTTAGAGAATGCTGAGGCCCCATTGTGTTGAGCAGGGTAAGAACAGAGCAGTAAATATTTTCCCTACTGTAAAAATTAAGACCTATCTAAAGTGGTAAAACAATGTAAACAGCTACTCCTTGAAGGTAAGAGATAAAGAATATTTGAATGTCAATCCAGAAAGTGAATTACTGATTTGATCATCTGACAATGACGATATAGACATAAAATGATGGGATTGTGTAGTGCTGATTGGTTTTGTTTTTTTCTAACAATACAAGTAGATCTGAAAGGTAGGGCTTGGGTTTGTTATTTTCTGTCGGTATGCAAGGCAGTGTGTGCTAATGAGGAAATACCTTCCTAGATGAAAACCCAGGTGGAAGTGGCTAATGAACTGATAATGAGGCACATAAGCCAGAGGACAAAAGTTAAACTTTCCTAATTGATGAAGAGAGAGAAAGAGGATGCCAAGTGCTGCTGGATTAAGGTGCTGGGGTTGCAGGCTTGCAGAGAAAATTTCTCTCATTAGTGAAATCGCCGTGGCTGCAGGACAGATCAGAGCTCTGTCTGTGTGGCAGGCTGGAAACTGCAGCCTGTGCCCGGTGCCAGACAGATAGGAAGTTTCCCTGCAGCCTGGCCAGCCTATACCGTGCATTAGTTACAGTGCTGCTCTTTCCTTTGGGATCAAAGCCACATGCAGTTTATTATGACAATAAAAATTTCATCGTTTTAGAGTTCGTTTTCAAACCATCCCATTTTTTAAATGAAGCATCAGCGTAAAAAGTGAGATAAAAAAAAAAAAAGGGCAAAAAAAAGGCACTGGGAGTGCAGACTTCATCTGCATTCTCAAAAATGGCATTTGAAGTTTGAGGTTCAGAGCCTACTGCTTCTTGCCTTCTTGCCTCCATCTGCTGGTGACATTTTGGAAGCGCAACGGTGGCTAAAAACCTGTACTCTGGAACAGTTGGCTCTGGAAAGCTTCTAAATCTCATTCAGCATAGCAAAGCCTGCAGATATATGAAAAACTAGGCCTAATTTAAAGGGCATTGCCGCATCCGAAAAAGGCCAGTGTAAAAGCTGTGTCTGCTGAGATGACACTACCTGCCATAGGAAAATTCATTACTCAGCCCAGGCGATAAACCAAGGAGTAAAGCTCTCTCATAGCCAGTCCATCATGTTATAAACAAATAAACACTGTTCCCCACTCTTAAGAACCCACATGTCAGAAAAGAGAAACAAAACCCAACTCGGTGCATTGGGCGCTCCAGTATTCCCAGTTTGGCAAAAGCACGAGCTTAATGTCATGGGCTGTGATTCCTAATCCTTTCCTGCCCTTGACCCCTGCTGTCTAGATTCAAACTTGTAACCATTAATGGGGCTGGATCAAAACACTGGCCTTCTGGTGTCACCAATGGTGTTTAGAGGGGATTTAAACTCCCTGCTTTTCAGCGCAGTGAAATGAACACAGCAGTAGATTAATGCAAGGATTTGAGCTCACACAGCATGAGAGCTTTCAAAAATAGTGTTAACAGAGCTACAACTGCCTCTTTCAGGGGAAGCAAAATGAGGGGAACAGAACAAATGAACAAACACAGGGCAAAGCCTTGTCGCTATGGGCAGGGCTCCTAAGCCTGGGGAGCCAGGGAGAAGGCCAGCCATTGTGCTGAGATGTGGGGCAGGAGCTCTCCCAACCCTTCACGTTCTGCAGGACCGTTCCTCAGGCCAAGCCTGGGGTAAAACTGTGCTTTCAGGCCCCACGGCTGTGTGTCATTCCTTACTGTCTCTCCTGCAGGCAGAAGGGGAGATCACAAGCTGCAGGGCTGGCCGGGGAAGAGTTGCTCACCCATCTTTCCTGTTCACCTGTGGTCAGGCACAAGTCGAGATTTTGGCAAACTGTAGGCAATGGGCATGAGGCCTGTTTCTGAACTTCTTTGTGCAAGAAGGCACAGGGGGGCATAGGGTGGACAAATAGTCCTTTGCCCATTTCACCCTTTGCTAATTGTCCACAGAGGAGGCAGGGGAGCTGCTCTTTCCCCAGCTGCCCGGCCTGTGCCTGGCTCAGACTCTACAGCCCATGCTGTATCTTCTCTTCAGACTCTGCTGCAGGATGTGCTCGAGCCCACAGTAGTGACAGGAAAACATCTAAAGGTTTCCAGCTTTCATTTCAAAGATTCCTACTAACCCACCTGGCCCAGGAACCTTTCCAGTAACAACTCAGTCTGGGGCTGAGCCTACACTGCTGAATCCAGTGGGAGTTTTGCCATCAACTTCAATGAGAATAGGATCACACCTCGGTGCTTTGTTTTGCCCGTGTTCGTTCCTTGCCTCGGGCAGGAACCTGTTTGTTTGTTTGCTGCCTGCGCTCACTTGGAACATCAATGGGACTAGCTAAAAGCATTCAAGCCAGCAGATTTGGGGAAGTGCTCCAGAGTTTGTTTGCTTATCTGAACCATCCCAGGCACTCACATTCGCACAACTGGGCTGGAAATAACCTCAAGAGAGCTAGTTTACTCAGGCAGACTCCACAGCTTCCACTCGGGCTGAGCATGTCCTGCGGGGGGAAACAGCACTTGTGCTTCAGGGAAGAGAGGGGAAGTGCACAGGAGCATGTGAATGGCAAATAGCTTTAAACAAAGAGACTAATTTGCCTTCTTACCAGCAGCCCCATCAAAAACTGACTTGATTTAGTTCATGACTAGGGCAAATATTCCAACCGTATATGACTAAGATTCTGCTATCCAAACTTGTTTGTGTAATCCAGGTGTGAGTTAAGTGCTTGGTTCCAGTACATGCCTGGAGCAGTTCCTAGCCCCTTAGGGAGGCTTTGAGGAAAGGAAAAGGATGCTACCTCTCCAGCTGGCACAGCTATTGACCCAACACTGGTATTGACCCAAACACTGGCTCAGCATCCCTCTCTTATGTGTTTACTGGCATGGTGGGATGCTGCCACAGAAAGGTGTCCTCTAACTCCTGCATTTCTGTCTGCTCCAGCCAAAAAAGGCGCCAGCATCACAGGATCACAGCACAGGTCAGTTCTGCCCCACTGGAGTCCATTCTGTCAAACCTGAAAGCAACTCAGACTTGAAAACTGCTCAGGATGACTAGACTTGTCTTTTCCAGAGCGATTTCCAGGCTGCCTGGGTGCCTGTCCTCTCCCTCCCAGCCCTGCAACTGGCACCCTCCACTGCACTGCTACACAAACAAAATAGAGCTAAGCCTGAGCTGCCACTCAGGGCAGTTCTGGGCACTCACACATTCTCTGTTGTCTGTACTTAGTTTCTTTGCTAGCAAGGCCTTAATACTTGCACTTTTAGATAGTCCCTCTGTATAGCATCAGGATATGTAATCATCATCACTGAGAGTTTTTAGCCTTGTATGAGCAAATGACTGGCATGAAAAAAATTCTTTGTGATCAGTTTGTCCCAAACACGAGCATTTCTTTCCTCCCAGACTACTCTTCCCAACTTGTAGACTACTCTGCCAAGCCTTCAACAGCTCAGAGAAGAAAGTGCTTCCTCCAGCTGTCTGCTCTGTGCTTGCTCCCTATCCAAATTAAACTGGCTGTGGACAGCGACACATTCCCATTTCACGCTGGTTTGATTAATGTGTCTCAGCTAATTGTGTGAAGGATTCCAATCCTTTGGGCTGTGAGACCAGGTTATTGTTCAGCCAATCGTGGCTACCATGTGAAAATGGAGGCTGTTTAGTGTTCATGCACTAGAATCAAAGGAGGGGCATCTTGGACTGGGTCACAGAGCAACACCCACTTCTTTGAAAAGATGTTACTATGCTCTACTAAACCTGTAAACCTCATGCTTAAGGCACGTCTTCTCCCTCCTCCTCTCCCCCCTGCTCTTTTTCCCCCCTTCTGGATAGACAGGCTCCCCCCACCACTCTCTTAGGGTACAAGTGAGAAAGAACGGCTAGATTGTAGATGGGTAGATTTCACATTCTAGGGTTTTTAATATTTCACTTTTATATTTCTCTTAGAGAATGATCCTGCTGAGAGGCTGAGAATTGGTGCTCATCATTTCCCCCTCACTGACACTTGAATATATTTTCCCAAGAGAAAACATTAAACAAAAAGAGAGAGAGAGAAAGGGAGAGAAAGGAGGGGGAGAGGGAGAGTGACTGAGCTAGCTTTTCAAAGCGTACTTCTCAACCTGCCCACATCAAAATAAGAGACAACTGGCCCTTTGAAGTCCAGGACACAGACTTCTCTACCAGCCCATGTGGAAATAAAAGAAGCCAGCTTTATAAATCACACAGATTTCTCACCTTGCCCACATCAAAATCAGGGACAGTGACCTTTAAAACTGAGGTTTAAAGGCCCCCAAACCAATCTCCATAAAAATAAGGAGAGTTCAGATAAACTGTGTCTCCAGGTATCTGTCAGCTTTTCCAGTCTAAACCAGGAGAGATCAGTCTTTTGCACTGAGGAGTGGAGACTAACTATATTGTCAGCACTTGCAGCAATGAAATCTTCCATCAGCCTAACGTATACCCAGTGCTCAGTGAGGCAACTTTGCCATGCATGCACCTTTGCTTGTATCCTAGGCCAATCCCAGGCTTGTAGGTCCTACAACAACACTATCGTTAGGTCGTTCAAGGGATTTAGTAACACTGAAGCACAGGATTTTTCATAGTGAGAATTACTGACCCAAAAATTAAGTGCTTGGTGGCTCAGGGAAAAAAGCTGGCATTCTTCTGAGTTAAGTCCTACCTGGGTTATAATTGGGGAGCTTGGAAAGTCCTGGCCAGGTGTCCTCAGTTGGGACTCCCAATACCTGCGAAAATAAGAACAAGAGTGAGAAGTGCAGTAATTTCTGCCTGCCAATGCCCTGCCTTGGTGGGTAGCTGGAGGAATCGGGCTCAATGAAGAGAAAATGTGGCCTTTACTGTAAATCAGTGCAGATTCACACTGCCTTGGCTGGTGCTGGATCTACCACTGCACATAAAGGACACTGACATTTTAGCATTTGATTTTATAGCAAAAAGGGTCCTGCTGAGATTGAATGTTCTTGCTGCTGGGAATGTCAGTGCAAGTGTACATAGCTTCACTGCCAGGTGTCACTACTGCATATGTTTGCCAGCCCAGGGGTCACACTGTTCAGCCCCTTCCATTGCTGAAGGCATCCACCTGTGCCAGAGCCGCACTGGGGACTTAGACTAAGCCCACTTGTGCAAGCAGGTGCTGATATGCTCAGTGTCAGCACAGGCTGAGAGCTGTGATACAAACCCCTGCCATTGTCAGGTGAAAAACTGGCAGACAGGTCTACTGGCAGGTGGTAGAAAGCAGTCCAGTGTGTCATCCTGAGGGTCCTGAGCTTCAGCAGGGTCTTTGGCCTTTATTATGAATTGTGGACTTCAGAAGCAGGTCCTCACTGGGCAAAGTCTGGGAAAACTTCCTCCAACCTCATTTTAGTTGCTGAAATGTGTGAGTTCAAGCACACCTGGATTTCTGTGCTGGCTGCATTTGCGGATGTTTAGTGTTACTATTATCACTCACCACATGCAAAGTGCCTTGTGCCTACTGATATGGATGAGTTGTGCTAAAGAGGTAAAGCCACCTATTTAAGAAGAGTTCACAGCATGTGATGTGGTATCATAAATCAGTACTGATAACTCCAAGCATCCAAAGCTTTCTGTCTACACAAACCCTAAAATTATCAGATTTCCTTAAAAAATGGTGACGTTTTAACATGAAGGATGTCAGGTTTTTTATTCACTTTCTCTTCTCCAACATTAGATTTATCGTATATTAGTTACACTTCACATATGATAGACAACTCCTTTTTCTTAAAATGAAAGCTGAGATCTATGATATGGGGAACTTGGCCTCAGAAACTTGTGATAAGATTGCAAGACAATAGGCATCAGTAAATAAATACACTAAAGATGGAAGAAATAGAAAGCCTGGTTGTTGCAGTTGTTACACATCTGTTAGCTGATTGCTTTTCTCACTCACAGTTGGGAAACAGCTGTGGTGACAATTAGAGCTACCTGGAGAAGACAGTCACAAGCAGGAACTGCATCTCATGGCTGGTATGTACTAGCATGGTGGTCTGTGGGGGAAAACAAGCCTAGGGTGCCTTACTGTGGCATTTCCAAGCAGCTGGTGGACATTTTGCTACTGCAAAGATCCAGGGGTAGGACCCTTGTCTCTGCTTACTTGTAAAATCAGCCTTGGAAGCTTGAAAGCTCCCCAAAGATGTGTCTTGCAGCGTTCAGCTGTGTGAGGATCCTGGAAGGCGGCTTGCACTCAGGGTAATTTGACAGCTCTGGTTGAGAATGCATTTTGGACTGGTATGTGTTCATGTAAGTAGGGCAGGGCTGCCCAAAGCAAACTCTGTGTGCACAGGAAAGAGAGAGCTGGAATCTGAATCCAGAATTTGCTCGCTTTTGCTGTCTTCTTAGTTTTCCAGGAGACCAGAGCAAACGTATTCTGCATTGAAAATCTATGTGTGTGTTCTGAATTGCCCATGCCTGTATTAATCTGTGTCCTCATTCTTCACAGTTTCTTATGACCAATCAGGCATCAGTCCTAAAGGCATTAGCGGGAGCTGGGGAAGTTCAGTAGATAGTAAGATCTACTGCCCTGCCGAGTCAGCTCAGGACTCTGCCTTTCCTTGGTGAAGAGTTTAAGAACATAGTTATTTGGGCGTGCTCGTAGTTTGCTATATAAGGTTTTCCTCAAATACTTAAATTTTGCTGAGTTGAGGTTTGAAAGCATTCAGAACACCAATCTCTGAGTGCTGTATGAATATGGATTTATACTTATCTTTTCTGTGTCTTTACAAAGGGTGCTATTCCAAACCATGATTTTGGATCTGGTTTTGAATTTCCAAGGTGATGGAGCAGGTGATTTTTTTATTTTTTCCTTCCCTTTTTCTCTTCTCTCCTCCCCNNNNCCCGCCCGACCTTTAATGAGATTCCTTGCCAAATGAGACAATGAATTACAAAAATTCCCAGAGTATATTTATTTAATTGAAATTAATTAGATCTGTTGCGTATCTGCCCTAGATCTAGCTGTTAACACTCTGGTCCATGCCATCAGACAAAGCAAGCCAGCTTCTCTGTCCTTGCTACTCTTCCATGCTTCCCCAAGCAGGCGCTTTTTACTTCAGTGGAAGGTCTTAGTGTGGCTCAGGTCAGTCCGCTTTGGAAGAGGCAAAGTTTCAGCCAGAAACATATTTACAATGCCCATATTTCAGCAAGCGCTTTAATTTGCTATAAATCATTGTCCTCTTCCTCTGCCCTCTAACTGCCTGCTTCTCCTGTGATGACCCAGCTGAAGGAAGCAACCTAGCTGATTTTGCTTAGTTTTGTTGGGAAGTTATATTTTATGTTTTATGTAGAGAAAAGCCTTGTAGCCATTCGTTCGGCACTTGTCACGTGTGCGGCTCAGCCACAGAAGCATGCTGGTGGCATTCTGCAGCCTAATCCAGCCCACGTGAAGGTCTTCTCAGCTCAATGTTAATCAATAAGATGGAAGTTTTGAATGCAAACCCTATGCCTGATCTCTTGAAACTTGAATTACAGATCTTAAGTTTGTCAGGCTTGCTTCCTCTCCATGCCACAAGAGAACTGGAGACACTGTTTGCATTCACTCAGGCCACACTTCCATAACCAGCACTGCCAGCCTGAGTAGCTGTTTCCTCTTCGCCCCCTTCCCGCTTGGTCCTGCTCCTGTGAAGTCTCTTCATGAGTACCAGTCATTAGTGCTACTGTTGGTGCAGCCAGATGATGAACTGGGTAAATAAACTGTTCTTTTTTAGAGTAACCCAGAGAGAAAGACAAGTTATAGGTTCCCCAGTTCACGTAGCCCCACGTGTGGAGGGTAACACAGGAGCTGGAATAAGCAGCCAGGGATGGAGACTGCTTTAGGGTGACACTTGCCTCTAAAAGACATGTTGGTGAAATAAGTCGGTCCATCCTGGTGACTCAACAGGACAAACACATTTCACAGAACGGGGATTTTCCAGCTATATAGCTATAGCTAGGTGGGGTTTGAACCAACAGTCCTACGTAGAGATAAGTATGCTGGGCGATACAGACTCATGCACACAAATGCAGACTCTGGTCTCTAAACCAGAGCAGGGTGCCTCTATTATTAGTACATGAAAGGAACTGACTATTAGAAAACAGTAGGAATCCCCGTTCTGAACCTCACACTTGGCAAAATATCTCAAGTTAGGCATCGAAAGCCTCTAAGGAGCTTTGAAATCTTGGCCTAACACAGTCTCATTCCAGGCTGTGTAATAACATAAAACCCTCTGTGAAAGGCACTAATTATTTCATGGCTCTTAAAGCTTCCTCATGATTTTTAAATAAGTTTTTTTTTGCCTTCTGTAGCACAAATCCTATTAATCACGGTATTAGTTATAATACCAGAGAAATGAAGATAGGGCTATAACCCTCCAACTGCAAAACCACAGGAAATGTATCCAGAGATTTCAGAGCTGTAAGTGGAAGGATACCCTTCATTCACACTCTGGGAAACTGGGCCCTGCCCTGGCTTTGAACCCTATTAATTGGCCAAGTATGGATTATTTTCTTTTTCCACAATAGTTCTTTTTTTTTTTTTTTTCCCTCTCTATGAAAGAAAAATTCAGCATTTATTTAAATGGGCTGAACTCAAGTCTAGGAACTGCACCCCCTTGTCTGTCTTTTTATCACACTTCAGCTAAAAGCAGAGAGGAAAACCCTACGAGGCAGTGTTTCTGGATGAAGGGATTAAGAAGGAAAAATCTGATTCACAGAAACTTGAGGCTATAAAGCTCTTTTTCACCATTTTCCAAACTCCAATTTTCTGTACTTTACCCTTTGAAAATAAACATCCAGGAAAGCACTCTATGCAGGAGAGTAAATCCCTGGGATGAGATGCAAAAGGCAGACACCAGCAAAACCCAATAGGAATCTATAGGCAGATCTTCCCAGGGAGTCAGTCAGAAGGCCAGCAGTGAGCAGTAAGAGACGTACAGCATCCACTAGTGCTGGTAACTGCCTCACTTCTACCAAGGATGTGGCTCTGTTTTAGTTTCCCCAGCAGAAAAAATGGCTTAAGAGGCTCATGAGTACGTCTGCTCTCATTCACTGCTGCCTTTATAAAGTAATCTCACACTTTCCATTATACCAAAGCAGTCTCTAGGGCTGCACCATAAACTGAATGATACAAAATGTTCCAAGTTAAAATGAAGAAGGATCTCTGAAAAACCTTGGGGTCTTGCCATTTTCAAGGCAGTTTAGGATTGGTATTAGAGCTCCTTTGTGAGAATATGGTGGGCTGTAAGTAAAGGGTTTAACAAGAAGAAATAGAATTTGCAGTACCTGCACACCTTTTATGCCTTCTTCAATTTGATGTCACTTTAATTGGCTTTAAATTTTTGATGAGATGACAAACATCAAAGGAAAGTAATTTGATTTACTCCTGTGTCTGGAAGAAAGTTGCCAAATGTAAAGTGGGTTACAAAGTCTCCTATGAACTTGGCAGATTGGACCAAAGTATTTCTGCTATTCACAGGACCTATGCTTAGGACTTCAAAATTAAGTAAGGGGCTGGAGCAACATACTCTTTTGCTCTCCCATTTCATTTTATTGTATAGTATATTTTACTCACTGCCCAGATCTTTGCCAGTTGTTCACGAATACCAGAAGTTCCTGCAAATACTGGCTGCCCCTGGATCATTTCAACAAATATGCAGCCTGCACTCCTGCAAGAAACCCAAGGTATTAACTCATTCATATACATGACATATATAGGACTGTTGGGATGGGCAGGGGAGAAAGGAAGAGAGGTAGTTGTTGGAATAGAAATTTAGAAAACCTGATTAGTAAATGCAGAAATCCTGACAGGAGCTGCAAATCCTACACACTTTGCAGCTCAAGTCTGAAAAGTACCAGTCTGATGTGCAGGTACTGTATACCCACCTCATGTCAGCTAGGGAGAGTGTGTGCAGGATGCGGGGTGTCTGTGTATGAGTAAATAAGCACAGGCTTCAGTGAAGGCTGATCCACCTCTAGAGTTTGGTGGTAGGCAGGATGTAGCATTATAAATACCCCACCCTACCCATTGTGGAAACCCAGGAAGGTGTCCTTTGAGAAGGGCCATCTTATACACCCCTGGTCTTGCAGCGCTGTTCTAAGCACTTGCAACTGGCCCTTGTTGCGAGTTGTATGTGGTATCATTAACTTCATCCAAGTTCCACAGACAGAAACACTTGAATTAAAAAGCTGACAAGTCAAATAGGGTGAAAGCAGACTAGGGATTCATGGCATTCACATCCCTCCAGGGTTTTAGAAAAAAATAAAGCAGTCCAGGTTCCACAGAACTCTGTTCCCAGCTCCTTTTCCTCATAAGCACTGTCCACTAAAACCCCCCACCCTTCACCAGCAATACAAGACAGGGGGTATCCTTGGAAAAGAAACTCACTAAGCACCACCTTTTTTTCCGGCAACAATCAATCTATTCAGGTCTCTTTCAATTTATGCTGTTACAAACCCATCTGAAAAAAAAGAGGGTTGTGGCAGAAGCCTGTGGAATGCTAGGTTGTTTTCCACGAGAGAAAGGTGTAAAATTGTAGTGATAAGAGTAGGAAAGACAAACAGGAGACTACTACACAGTAGCTGGAGGATATGTCAGACACAGAAAGAACACAGAGGCACTAACCACTGGAGCAATTTTTCCCTTGGAAGAAATTAGCTCTTCACTGGAAAACTGAAGGCAAGATTTCATAGCATAAAGAACTTGGTGTCAATAGCAAGGTAAAGTATTCTTACTTTTATGTCATTCCCTGCTCTGCACTTGTGCCAAAGTAAACCAGTCAGCATAAAAAAAAAACCAACCAAACTCAAAAAATGCTTAATTTTACTAAGGTGAATTAGTCCTGCTGGCAGCAACGATGACATAGTTGTGGTCAGGGTAGACTTACCTATTTGCAAGTATCTCCATCTCTTCTTGTGTGGTGTAAAATTCTGCTAATTTACTTTTTAATCTTTTTCCTCCAAATTTTTTTCTAGGTTTCCTGTCTTTCCAGTACACCCCATCCCAACTTTTCTGGCTTCGGGCGTGATCTTCTTTGGGTATAGCAAAATTGAGTCCTTTAAGCTGAAATCCCAGTTTTGTCCAACAGACTCTGAAAGTATTATTTTCACTTGCAGAGCTACAGTTAGTAATCTTTTCTGATCATCTGTACTGCTATGCTACCCGTTGCACCTTGGTTTTGCAATACTGTAGATGCTTTTCCCACCTGCCTGTGGTAAGTTGTAAGCCTGACATGCAACTCATCTGTGGCCATCCTTGCATATCAGGTGATGCCAAACCTGTTTGCAGGTCCGTATCTAATGCTGTTTTCAGAAATGTCTGTGCTGCACTTTCCCTTAGCTTCCCTATAGATACACCCTAACCTTGGGTCTTGTGGGCTTAGCTTCTTACTTGTTTAATATGCTCTTGCGGGGTCCAGGGCATTGTGAAACCTCAACCACAGCTTTTGTAACTTAGATTTTTTTCTGTTTCATAGCACTGCCACATCACTAGATACTATTCTGGAGCCCAGAGATTAATTCTACTGAGACCAGTGTCATACCAACCCTCTGTTTTCATAGCCGATGCACATGCCCAAATGGCTCACCTTATTTTGCAACCACAGGGGCTGCTGTAGTATACTGATTCCATTGCACGTTTAACTGTATGTGGTCAAAGTGATTTAGGTCCTCTTGATTTTGTAGGAAGAAGAGAATCAGTTGTATGTGGTTTTGGAGCAAATGGTCCTGACGTTCACCTACAGTTTGGGTTCTGTCCCAGCTGGAAATGGCCATTAGACTGGCAACAGCAGAAGCTGTGTATGAACTCACTACAGCCCCCAGATGAGACAGACACAACTAGACCTTCTATAGAGATTCTTTCTAATAAACAGTGCTGGCTGTGCTGTTTCCTAAATTGAATTTAAGACACTGAGGATTTGGGGATTGGAGGTGCAGCAGTTACTAAGGAAAAGGAGTTAGTAACAGCGAAAGTGCCCTATAAACGTGGTCCTTGTGACCTAACTGCTCTGCTGCAAAGGTCTAAGGCAACAGATTTTATGGCAGACAGAAAACCAGATCTGCTATGGTTTCTGTTACTGCTGAGAAGGCTTGAAACCCAGGCAGAGCAATAAATGGAAGTAAGAACAAGAAAGCTGTTTTTTTCCTAGATTCAGCTGGCATTCGCTAAGAATTACTCACGAGCAAAGAGTTCAAGAATTCAAATTAATAAAACATTTTTTTCACTAGTGGACAAGCTGACAGTTTGAGAAGAAGAACAATTGCGGGTTGTCATTACAAATGCACCTTCTGGGAGAGCACTCTTTTGTATTCTTGGTTTATTCCCATTATCTGTGGTAGCCTTTAAACCTCAGTGTCTCTAATAAAGACAAAACTATCAGAGCATCCACAACTGCTGGAAAGAAAGGGCTTTTTGTTTCCTGTAGGGAGACTCAGCTGACCAGCTGCCTTTAATGCCTGCTTGATACTGTATTGATTCATCAGTGGCAATTACGACTGTATCTCTGCATGATTCCAGATGAAGTGCACTGTTCTTGACCAAAAAAAAAGGCCAAAAGTAGTTAGAACAACGGATGAATGGGCCCCCCCTCCCTTTTTCCTAGGTATTTTTGTCTACCTCTTAAAGTAGGATTTTGAAAACTAGTGCTAGTCATCATACCAGCCTTTCGGTAGAGGCCTCAGCTTCCCTGCTGAGATACAGGATTTACAGTTATTACTCTGACAGCATTATTAAGATCCTTCTGTTAATGGAGATGATTCAAAAACATTTACTTTTGAAAGTTTTCACAGATTTAAACTTTGTGCTGTTTTGTTTTTTCCCCTTTTCCTTCTTACCCCTCTGATACTTATTTCCAAGGTCCTCTTACCCCTTCTTGTCTCCAAGTTTCTCAGAGGGTCCCACACAGCTGCCTTGGGAAAAGCCAGGGCAGAGGAAGGGCTGTTTCAGGATGAGGCCCAACTGTGATGTTTCAGCATGTGCCAGATTGGCATGAGAAGCGAGGCTGTGACTGCTAAAGTACTAGGAGAGGTGTAAATGGCTACAGGGCTATTTAGTTTCAGTGAGCATAAACTGAGCTGATTCAGACAGCACAGTTGCCTTTGCCTGCAATCCCTGGGGCAGGTTCGAACACTGCACTTGCTCCTCAGCCTGCAGTGCTGCATCACACAGTGGAGAGACGACTTCATCAGGATTAAGATCTAAGACAACTCTGTGCTATCTCAGAGTTCCCTCCCCGCAGTTTTTTCTGGCGTTGGGAGATCACAATTGCATATTTAACCAGAAATATATCCTTTCTCTTGTTCCTCACCAAATGTGGTCTGTGCAATGCTGCACTTAGCTTGCATCTCCCACTTTGGCATAGTGGGGCAACGGAAACCAGCCTGGAGAGAAGGCTATAGTGGGCCTGGCAGGTCCAAATTAAATGACTGCTCCAGAACTCCTGAATCTACCTGGGAAGATCCCTGTGATTTTATTTATTGTTTCTTTAATGGAAAATTATACAAGGAAAGCCTGACTGGAAAGAAGACATGACTCAAGGCACTCGTGATGTTAGCAGTTACTAGAGTGGCACGTGCATAAAACATTTGGTGTTTTAAAGGAAAAAAAAGGCTTTCTGATGTGCAGTGTAATCTCCCTGAAATGTTAGTCTCCCTAAAATCCCTTAATTGAATCTTTTAAAGTCCTGAAGAGATAGTGAGGGAGAAAGAGACAGAAAAAAGATACAGAGAGATTAAAGCAGCTTTTCTAGTTAGTCCAAGAGCAAGTGAGTCTCCTTCTATATCTCTTTCTTCATCTATTCAAGACCTCATTCACTTCTCATGTGCCTCCCACTGACAGTATTGCTGCTCAAGCACGCTATGCATGAATTGCCATAATGTTTTATTTTGTTATAATTGGTTTCTTTAAACCAAGGCTTTAACACCCACTGTCTCGTGCCATTACCAAGGGCATTCTGACCTGCCTTCATGTAAATTGCAGCATCCAAAAGACATAGGATTTTTTTTCCTTTCTTCCCAATAGACAAGTAACATCTGTGTGAATTCACATTATTTCCTAATAGACAAAAATTGAACTTAAATGCAGTGTACATCAAGATAATAAATGACTCTGGTTAGAGGAAGTTACTGAATAGAGCTCACCAAAGTACTCTCTATTCTCTCAGCGTGACATCTTTCTTTAGGCCAAACACTTTGAATGTTGTTATTATAAGGAGGCATTATAACAAAGGTGCCTATAGTCTGAATGTAGTTCAGTGGGACTGAGTGTACTGTGTTGTTAGAGCTGGTCAGAGTGCTGGATGAGATCTTTGTATACTACTCCTATGTTGCTATTCATTACACTGGAGCAGAGTTATGTAGTGGGAAGGTTGGTTTTGCACAGGCAGAAATGCCAGGCTTCCTGTGCGTAGCCTGGGCTTTGGACAGGGGTCAACTTTCAGGAAAAAAAATCCACAGGCTTATTCCAGCATCTGCCTACTACAAACCCTCCAATCTCCTAGGCAGGCATCTTCTTCAAACTCAGCAGACGTTCCTGAGAGACTGTCTGGAGGGGAGAGGTGATGGGTAGCCAGGGAGAGAAGACAGGACTATTTAGACTGACTTAGCAGCTGGAAGCCATTAGAATTCAGCAAGGTTTTCCTCCTTGGAGAAATCTTTCTGCAATTAAATTAGCAGCAGGACTAGGGAATTGAACAAAGTAAAAACCCCTGTTTCCCTGAACTGCCCTCCAGACTTATGCCATCGGAGTCTCTGATAAGCCACAGATCTCTGGAGGGGGATACAGCCTGAGAAGACCTGGAGCTTTGCTGTTTCTAAGCTTACCCAACCCTCTTCTTACACATTCTTCAGCCTGCTGTGATCCCACCCTTTCCCAGCCTTTCACTCTGGAGAGCAGTTAAGAAAAGTCCTGGTGTGACAGGCGTAGACAGAAAATTAACTGCTCTGAAGAAACGGTGAAACAGCAATACTATCTACATGTGTAAAATTGCCCAGAATAAGGATGGTCTCCTACGGCTTCATGAGCTGCATGTTGTCCATGAGTAAGTGTATTGTGTTGCTGCAAGTGGCCTTGGGTGGGTGCAGAAGCGAGCCAGAAAATGGATGAACCCTAGGGCCAAGCTACAAGTCCTAGCCAGCCCAAAAAGTCCACTAGGACCCCTGTGAAGCCCTCATCCTCTCCTCTTTCTGCCTGCTCTGAGAGACCCCTCTCCAGCTCTTCTAACATGCAACTTGGTTCCTGTGATTCCTAGCCACATAGGATTTTGGGATAGAGCTCATCAAGAAAGCTTTAACAGAACATAGCCCTTCACCTGTATGAAATGCAGAGTGCATGAGACATGTTATTTGAGAAGGACAAAGTATCACAGAAATAATGAAAGTCTCCGACACCTTTCTATCTCCAGATCCATTCAGAAACCCTTTAGGGCCACCTTTTGTTCCCAAGGCCAAAGTCATTGGTGCAGTTATGACTGCAACCATTGTTTCTTCTCAAAGGCATTGCTGTACTGACTCAGCTGACCACATAGATACAAAACAATAAGTGCAGTAAGCCAAGGTGCTCTTTTGCAAGATCTGCAAATGAGTCATAAATGTTGCCAAAAGACATGTACTTATCTCAGACATGGTTTATATAAATCCATAGCTGAGATGTTGTGATATCATTCCCAAAAAATTCTATGAACCCAGCAGTACAAGACTTTCCACTGCTCATGCATTTTCTGCTCACAGCTGTTAATTCCTCTACTTAGGACTATATCTGCTGTAATTTGGTTGACTCAATTTAATTCAAATTATGGTGATTTTTTTCCCCAAGGGACCTCGGATGCCTTGAAATTGGTCAATACCAGATATCTAGATCAGAAGAATAATCTGTAGCTCCAAGCAACGCATCGGGAGGACGGTACCAGAGTGCCACCACTTCAGAGGAGTATGTCTGTCTGGGGATTGACTTGGCACGAGCAAGGCCTGCAAAAAAAAGAAAGACTGCTCTGTTAGGACAGTCCTTCTACCTGCACAAAGCATAAGTAATAATAATTGAAAACAAGACATTATTTTCTCTTGTATCTTTAAACACAAGCAATCCTAATGCAGTTCACAAGGAATTGACAAAGAAAGTCTGGAATATACCTCTGGGGCAGATGAGATCAAGCAATATGCCATGTTTTACAGGGCTTTGCCATTTGTGACTCAAGCAGCTGTCCCAAAGCAATGCCAAGAAAGCCTTTTGGTTCAGCACATTGCCCTGGACTCTACACATTACATTATTTTCTGAAGAGAGAGGGGTTGATTCTCAGTTCTCTTGAGCCAGTTTTATGTTGCAGTAATTGTTCTGACTGAAATAAGGTTACTCCCTGCGCCTACCAGTATAAAAGCAAGAAAGGCTGTACTGACCACAGACAGAGTTTCCTGAAGTTCAGTTAGAGGTTTTGCTTTTATGCCTTAATCAGCTGTGGATACAGATCTATATGCATGCTAAAGGTTTGGTCTGGGCAGATATATTAACTGAATCCAAACTGTGACTCACCGAAGTCAGCTAATTTGAGCTCACCAAGGCAACTGATGAGCAAGTTCTGGGGTTTCAGATCACGGTGAAGAATGTGTTGTTGGTGGATGTAAGCCAGGCCACGCAAAAGCTGGAACATGAAAAGCTAGAAAAAGCCAGCAAAAAACTGAAATGATTTTGTGTGACTTTGCATTGACACATTAATCTCTGACCTTCAGGAGAACTCCTGGAACAAAGCAGAGACAAAGTGAGTAAGAAACCAGTAAAAATCAAAAAACTTTGTAGAGCTGGCTGAGAAAAGCTGCAGTGGGTATGACTGCCCTGCAGCTTTCTGAAGTTTTCGGGTTGGCGTATTTAGTCATGAGGACAGTACCTAAGGGTACATTTTGGAAATGTAACTTTTCTTCAGAAATGGACTGTTGATTGCAGGAGCACACACAACTTGCCCAAACGCAGACCCACCTTTCAGCACAGCAGATATTCTGATTTCAGTGTTCAAGACAATGACCTATAGTCAAGCAAAATGAAGATTTAAGAAGCTGGAAGTTTTGCCCATTTCAGCCAGCTGACACCAGCAGAGGGAGTCCTGCAACCACTGTACGCACCACCTCTTCCCAGTATGAGTTGTACCAGTGAACTGACTGATTTGACAAAGTGAAGTGTTACCTTCAAGCTGGGAGAAAACACAGGGACCTATTTTGAACAGATATAGCAAATAAGATACGATGAATGAAGCATGGAAGCAGGAAAGAAAGCAAGAAAGAAATCTTGCTTTCCAACAATCTACCACCATGGCCCGTGGTAAAATAAATGGGGCTGAAACAAGGCATGAAATTGGACAGTGTGTGGAAACAACACAGCAAAAGTAATTAGACTTCACTAGAGAAAAGATATTTTTCACCAGAAGCTTAATCTGAAGAGGAAGAAAAACAGTGACCCCCATAGGTCATTTTTGTACCAGAAGAGCGTCCCTGTAACATTCTGCATACTTGCATCACATTCAGTAGGAAATCACTCGGAGAAAAAACAAACATATTCCAGCAAAAATGAAGCAAGCTAGATGACCCTCTTAATGGAGCAGTAAATCATTTGCAGTTCAGTTCCTGCTGACAGTGAGGGTTTGGGACAGGAAAGCTGAGCAGCTGGCCAGTGTTTACTCACAGAAATGCCAGTGAGTACATGTTACAGCCATGTACTCCCTGTGCTTTACAAGCCCGCCTGGTAGCAGAGCCCTTGAGATCTGTGCCAAAGCTACCACACGGCATCTTGGACGGATCTGAGCTTTAAGGATGTTTAAAATCTGGGCCCCCAAGAAACTTCATTGGTGTTGCTTAACAACTATCTGTAAAAAGATGTGAACAAGGTGGCAACATTTGAAGATGACAGAAGTATTTAGATTAGCCGTGATAGGAAGTGACAGTGAGGAACTTCAGAGAGATCTGACAAAGTCAGATGAATAGGCCATTTGATAAGATACAAAGTTATTGTTGACAGCTGTAAGATAAATTAACTGAAGCTGCTCAGGAAAAGGACCCAGGCATTCATTGAGGACATCTGCACTGGAACCTTACGTCAGTGTGCAGCAACAAACCTGAAAGTTAATTAAATGTGAAGATGCGTACAAAGCAGAGTAGGGGACTATTATAACATCAATCTATCAAGTAAGGGTACAGCTTCAACTCTGCTCAGCTCCAGTCAATCCCGAGAAGCTGCAGTAGAAACAAAAGGGATTTAAGTGCCTGTAAATACGAAGCTAGCTCCAGATGAGGAGAGAGTGAGATTTGAGTTTTTAATTAGAGAGATGAATAACGTATTCTAATGATAAGAGGATACAAATTTGTTTGCTTGCCACAAGATGTCATCGTTCGCAAAAGCTGGATGTCCTCTTGCAGGCTCAGAAAATGGGAAGAGGGAGTAACTGAAAAAAGGCTTAGCAGACTGAGAGGGAGGTTGTTACATCTTTATCAAAGGCAGCTTTTCTCCAAAGTGTTTTTCATATAGGGAACAAAAATATTAGTAAGCAATTTACAGTGACCATACATAGTAGAATATAACCCTTCCCCGTGCTTTTAGGAATACTAGGCTTCTAAGGAACTCACCATAACATTGCATGAATTAAGTCCTCCAGGATGCTGGCCCATGTACTGTGCTAGATCTGTGTGCTAAACAAAAGAGAAGACCGGAAGTAAGGCCACTAGTGTAAAATGCTCCTACCAACAATGCATTTTCTGTAAATGGAAAAAATATGCAACCACTACAAAGATGTCTCTTTCACCTTGGTGAACATCTGATCTGATGCAGTGCTGAAGTGCTGGGTCAAATCAGGGACCTGGCTGACCTGTTGCCTCACCCTAGCAGTTTATGACCTGAAGCTGATAGTTAACAGATTTCATACTTGTGCCAGAATTATGCAGTAAGAAGACACAGCCCCTGTATTTTCCTTATAATTTGGTTGATAGCTATCAGCAGAAGCAACAGAAGTAGCAAGACTCATGCTGAGAACTTTTTTATTGGCATTCTGCCCTCCCCATGAGAGCAACCCACAGCTTGGTTATGGTGATCCACTGGGGTCACTGCCAAATCTGACCCCAACTGGGATGTGAGCTCATATCATTATTTCCTATCCCTGCTGTGGCTCAAGAACAGTACTTTTATTGTGTTGTCAAGGCAGAAATGATGGTAAATAGTGTCTGCCACTCTAGTGGAGAAAAGACATGAAATAATTTTTTGCATCCAGCTGTTGCATATATAGAAAGAAAACAGGAAGGCTGTATGGCTAGAAACCAGGAGATCAAGAAGGAAAATGAATCATTGCACTAAAGGATTACAACTTATTTCTTTGTGGATGTCTGATAATGAAATAAATTCATGATGCAGCCACTTCCTAGTACTTCCCAGTATTAGCTCCACAGGAAGTTAGAAAAAGAACAACTCACCATATACTCAAAGACAAATGTTAGTGTCTCCTTGGTCTGGATAATGTCATGAAGCAGTACAATGTTGGCATGTTTCAAACGCTTGAGAAGAGAAGCTGAGGAAACACAAAAGGAAGATCAACTTTGCTGCTGCTGCTGGAAGTGGAAGGAGACAGTGCACGCAGCAAGGCAGCGAAAATAAAAACCAGGGAGAAATAGACCAAACTAAAAACCAGGGAGAAACAGTCCAAACTTGGCAGTTCTGTAAGAAGCAACAGCTACTGAGTCTGGAGGAGGATGGAACAGCTCCTTAGAGAAGCAAGCATCCGTGCTCTGGGCTTGGCAGGAACCTGTCCATCTCTCAGAGGTGGGATCTCGCCTCTGTCAGAAATGGCAGTTCACAGTTCCCAGCTGTCAGCTTCTCAGCTGAGGAGATCTTCAAGGCAAATGCCAAGAGGCAAAAGCTCCCAGAGCCAGAATGCAGCAGCCCCTGGCCTGTCACTGAGCTTTCCATCCTTCTCCCATCCACCTCCTGGCATGTGCCCTCAGCAATTCCCTTAGGAGAATTGTGGGGAAAGCTGAGTTTCTATCAGCTTCTAGCTTCACAATATCAGGGTGTAAAAATCTGCCAAAAGAAACCCCTGCAGATGCTAAGCTGAATTCTGAGTATAGCTCTGTGCTTTTAGCTTGGATAAAGCCTATTGGTGAATTTCTACGATTTAAAACGCAAAGAGCAAAGATGATGAAGTTATTGAGTGAACAGTAACTTATTTGTATTTATACAACTGGCATGTTTTTTCTTTCAATTTAGCCATCTAAAAGCATCATTGCAACTGTGTGGCCCCGGTCCTTAAGTGCTGACATGCCTTCATGAAGCCTCATCACACCTAGGGTGTGATGATGGAAGGGGCAGCACATGGAAGAGTCTCTGCCTCCATATAGACCACAGAGCACTGACTGATCCTAAGACAAAAGCTACAGCCTCCTCAGCCTTTCAGCCTTGTGTTTCTTATGATGGAACAGGCTCCACTGACACATTCATGAAGGCAGCTTCTCAGCAGAAAGTTTCAAAGATGTTTTTTATGGGGGAAGAACATCCAAAGCTACCATAGGTTTGAGACAATAGTTTCCATAGCTCTGTATAGAGAAGGGACACGGGGACAGAGGTGGAGCTGGGATTGCTCTGCTTGTAGATCCCTGGCACTACTGAAGAATCCAAGCTGGCTGTTACACTGAAACTCTGCACAGATTGAAGCCCCAAAGCTCAACAAAAACAGGCGTCTCTGACTCCAGATTTTATTTCAGCTTCTGACATATCAGAATAGTTCCAGAGCTACTCCAGACTCCCCTTTTCCTGATGAGTAAACCAAATTAGTTTACTGTCAGACCACTAAGTGCTACAAATTTCATTCAGATACCATACAATCTTGTTTCTGCTGAATTAGCCGAAGCACACAATAGAGAGCCTGCGCTGCCGTGGGAGACCTAATGAGTTTTGGTCCTGGATAAAAGCGACTTTTTGTTTTTCAAACAATCTGCAAAAGATATTTGAAGAGTTCCACGCTGGCAAAGCAAATTTATACTGGATTAGCACTTTGCCTTTTGTGACCATAACAATTTCACCTGGTTCTAAAAGTCCTACAGCCTGTATTACACAGCTGTGGCCTAAGCATATACCAATAATGAGACTGCTGACCAGTAAGCGATGCCTGATTCAGTGTAACTACTGGAAACAGCACAAATTATAAATTAGTTCTTGCACAGAGCTTGGTGCTGCTGCAGCTAATCTGCTTCTAGTACAAATACTAGCCCATTTAGCTACCAGCAGTATGTTTCCAGTGCACGGCAGTGTGAACATGCTCCACATAGCACCTAATGGCCCATGAACCCAGTAGATACTCTGGCTAGGTCGCATCTGCTACAGAAAGGGGCTACTAACTTGGCTCTGTGATACCTCAAAAATTCAGTCTGACCAGAGCTGTTGCTCCAGAGGAGCAGTACAGAGGGTCCATAGTAATAATGGAGAATTCAGCCCCTGTGCCTGAATCAGGCCTCTGGGAACTGCTCCTCACTTGGTTGCTTCTACAACCCCCTGCTGGGGTGTCAGGTGCTACAGCCAGAACTGAGCTTTAAACGCATTTCGTCTCTGTGGGGCTTCCTGGAGTGAAGTGCCCCTTTGTCAGGGAGTTCCATTCCTCCAGGGTAGCAGAGAATGCACCGCCTTAATAAATCTTGTGCTTTGTTTGCGCTACTGACTTACATTGTAAATTTGAGGTGTCAGATGCTGCAAAGCTCAGCACTACACAAAAGATCTATTTAAAGTAGACCCTTCTTAGGGCCACTCTTGTTTTCTCCCATAATGAATGAAGTTAAGGCTCTCAGCCTGTCCAGTAGAGCATGTTAAAGGGGTGATGATCTTTAGAGCATCATTAGTTCTACGTAGATAAAGCTTTTAAGGCTTCTTTTACTGGTGGGCTACAAATGTAAAGGCAGAGCAAAAGCACCACAGCAAATGGGTGTATCGGAAACTGTAACACAAACCATTCTGTAAATAGGTATATTTAGGCATCTCTCTGCTTTCACCCAGAATTGGACTAAGGACTTTGTTAACTTTCTTATCTTAATTACACTGTTATAAACCTGGAGTGAATCCACTGACCTCTCCCATTATTCTGTGTTGACTGGTGTGAGAGTCCTTCTGTGCTAGGGCTGCTCTGTGAAAGCTGGCACATCTGGTCCCTGACACTTCATCCCTGTGGTGATAAAATCAACCCTAGTTTTGAACTGCAGTAATAAGTAGAAAACAAAATATATGTGACCTCTTACACTGATAGCTCTCACTAATACTAGACAACAGACTGGCACAAAGGTTGCATATTTCCGTGTAAGGAAGAAACCAGATTATGATCCTCTTGGGATTGTAGAGCAGACAAAAATAGAAGTCTTAATCAGCCAGACAGTTTGTGAACTTAGTCTGTAGGGACATGTAAATACATTCAGCCAAAATCAAGCGCTTAAACAAAAGTGTTTATTTCTCAAAGAAATTGAGAAAGCTGTAGCCATTTTGCCCACTACTCTACAAAGTCGACTGATAGAAAGAATTTCTCGCTGGGCTGCAATAATAGATGTTATTGCAACACCAGTTGCATTGAATGCATTTCTCTTCAGGCTGGGATGAGTGATAGTCCAGTTATCAGCTGCCATCACACAGGGAAGCAGCACTGTTTGTGATAACAGCAAGCAGAGACCCTGGTGCAAAGAGCATTTCCAGTCCACAACTGCCCAGTGCAACAACAGCAAAAACTGCTGTTCAGCAGTAGTGCACAGAAATGGGAGTGAGAAAGCAACCGCAGAGCTGGTAGCAGGCAGAAGTGTAAGAGGGACCTACACCACTACAAAGAACATTCTCTGGCTGCAGCGGGCACTGTCCCTATCACAAGCTTGGATATGTCTGTCATGAGGTTCCCCCTTCATCCACCAGGTGTTCACCCAGACCAACACAAAGACTTATGAAGAGATAAGGAAACCAAAAGCTTTGGGAAAAGGACAGCTGGCACATTAAGTAGGCAAGAAAGGACTGAGGAAGACGTCACATAGAGCTTTTTCAGGTTTAAACAAATGCTTTTCAAGAATTATGTCCCTTGCTCTTCACCAGTGTTTGAAGAAGTTCTTTATGTCTTACCTTCCCGAATGGCTGTAAAGGGCACTCCCTCCTCTGCCTCCAGCCTGATCACTTTCAGTGCCACCAACTGGCCATTGATCCTGTCAGGTCAGAGTGGAAGGTCACATGAAGAACCTCAGTGCTCTGCAGGACAACATTAAGTCTCCTGGGGTGTTCCACACGTATCCAAGCAAAATTCTTAGGGCTCGCTCCCCCACTCAGGCCAAGCTCAGGAAGGCATTGCAAACCTCCCCCCACCCCCCTTGTCTTCATTAGAGGCGAAACAGGAGCCAGCCCACCTGGCTACAGTAGCACTGTTCTGCTCACCAGGTATTGCAATAGCATGGCTTTGGGCATGCTATGTGAAAGGGCGCTCTGCTCTCACGTCTTTCCTGCCCCAATGGGATGGCAGCATGGCCTCATCTCCAATTTTTCCATCATGTAGCAATTCCAAGGAAAACCCTTTCTCCCTCCCTGGTGCAGCCAGACAATCTCCTGAGGTGCTGCTGCAGAGCCAAGTGTCTTTGTGGAGGCTCCATAACTGTAGTGGAGGAGTTTCCTGAAAAACTGGGATGGAGCTTTCCTAATAACCTGGCTAAAGGCAAATCTTTAGCAAAACTTGCCTTACTCATCTAGTAAGTACTCTGAATAGCCCAGCTTCTAGCTCCTCCTTATAGATTCCCTAAAGGGGTGTTTTCAGCAGGCGCTGTGAAAGCAATAATGGAATCGATGGTCCTTGCTTACCTGCTGATTCCCTTGTACACAGTTGCACAGGATCCTTCACACAGCTTCTCTAGATGTACATAGGATGTGGCAGCTCCAAACACGATTCCTTGTCTCTGCTTCATGAAGAAATTCATATGTATTTTAGGTTGCTGGGTAGGTAGAACACAAAGCTACTAGCATGTCATTGAGTAATTAAATACTGATCCATGGCTGGAATAAACATAGGATGAAATATCGCCTGTCTGGCTCTATGGCTGTTGCACACTCACCCATTTGAACCTCTCCATAGCATCCTGCTCCCGCAAAGGATCAGCATAACTCCAAGGCCTCTGGCTCCTGCATCCCCAACTCTGGAGGGTGTAGAGCCATGGGGGCTGCAGTGAGGGTAGAAAAATGGATGCTCTGGTTACATCTGACAGCTGGCGCAGGAAAAGAAGGCAAACTGTAATCACTGGCAAGCCACCATTTTACTTGTGTAATTCCTTCCCTTCTCATTGACTGCACTGCCTTTGAGCACTTCACATCATTTTCATCTCCCTCCCCACCAGTCACAGATCTCCAGTACAGTTTCTCAGCTCCGTTTGTAAGGGGAACAAACATCTTTATGTTCCTTTCTTGGTAAATGGTAGAGCTCACTCTGAGATCATGTGAAGATAAAGCTGCCTTAACTGCAAAGGACACATCTACCAGTACCATTCTAAATGCATGCTATTCGTTCTTACCCTTGATTTATTTCTCTCTAGATAGCAATCCGTTAGGGCAGGGACTAAACACTGAAGGCAGGAGTGAAATTTCAGGAAGTTTAAATTTATGTCTTCTCCTCCTTAACCCCCTCCCTTTCCTCACCACTCTACAATTTACAGAGCCTGTTAATTTGGCCCATAGAGCATAACAGTGTCATAAACTATAAAAATAGTAGTAACTTATGGCAGGCAGCCTGCAGGCTCCTCCTGAGCAGCTACATTGGATGGGTGCCTGCATTGGCGTTTGACTCAAATATAACAGAATTTGCAATCCATGGCATGATGACTCCTCCAGAACTGTAGGTTGCTGGCTCCCTCCCTGTTTTACAATCCCTCATTGGCATCAAGCTTGCTAGAGTGCAATCTTCCCCCCGTTCATCACATCGAAGGCATTTATTGTCACCTAAGGCATGGAGTTCTCTTTCAGTAGCCGCACAAGCCTAAAGCTGCAAAGTTTGATGCTGTCTGGTCAGAAGCAAATGTGGGTATTCTGCGCTCCCACAAGAAGAGGAGGAACCCAGGCTTAACCTGTCTCAATTCAGAAGTATCATACTGTGATATTAAATACCTCTGCTGTAGATGCTGCTTCCATGTGCTGAAGGCCTTGGGTATGGTGGGAGCCCCTTCTCTCTGAACAGCAGCTGCAGCATCCTGGTCTGACAGCACTTACACACAACATGTCTCCCATGTTGTCCTGTTTCAGTTAAAATCTATCTCTTTTTTTCTCCTTTGCTCCTCCTCATTCCTCTGTGTAACAGTTCATGTGACTTGCATGAGGTCTCTGCCTCAAGCAGTCTTGTGATTTCTGCAGTTTTTCTTTGAAAGTGTAACTTGCAGTGATCCAAATTCACCCCTGGAGCAGCTCCATTGATTTCAGCTCATTTGGCACGTGCCCTCCAAAAACAGCCAATACTTTTTTCATACCTATAGATGGACAATTAAGCAATGAATCCAAACTTGCTGCTTGTACAAATTTCTTTCAGTTAAGCAACACTCGGTGTAATATGTTAGGTAATGAAGTGATAGGTTTCATACAGGAACAGGCCTTCACTTCCCTCCATGCCTATAACAGCTACTGTCCTATATGTCTTTATGTCCCTATATGGGAGCTGTCTGTCCCCATTGGATCACTACTCCAGGGGATGAGTTGTAGCTGATAGAAAATAGTCTTGTCCACAGGCCAAAATAGCCAGAGCCAACTGATGAGTGCAATCCAAAGTAGATTTTATCAATTATATACAGAATAGGCAACATACAGTGAACTTATGTTGGATGTGAACAGATAAAAGTCCCCTTCTTTCAGTCCTCCACGAGTAGGACTTGCTGTGCAGTTTCCTAGGGCTCACACCCAGCTCATACTGCTGTAATGGTGAAAGGGCTGTGAAAAATGCTGGGCTGAGGGAGCAACTGTTGCACTGTGGAGTGTTCATGCTGACCCCCCAAGTCCTTCAGTTTTCATTAGAATGCACAACGGAAATATTCCTTTTGCTTTGCTATTTTGGTGTCTAAGAATAACACTCTCTCCTTGAACGAAAGGACTTTTCAGGCAAAAACGTACTGGGAAGGCAGGCACAATTTCCATGTCTCACTGCAAGCAAATTACGCAGACTTTGCATGGCAAGAAGGATCTAACACACCTGGAAAACTGGATTTTTCACAGGGTTTTCTGTTGCAGTCCCCGGTTAGCCACAATTTGCTAAATATCTATCACCATTGACTTCAGTCTTCTATTTCTTTTCCTCGTATTCTTTGAGCCATCAGAATACAGCAGGAATTTGGATGAGCTATCCAGGCTCAACCCATGAGAAGGGTTGTCTAGAAGCAACGTACTCAGTAATGAACTGGTTACACAAGACTCATTTGCACACCTCTACAACCTTTCTTATCTGGGAAAGTATTTTTTATTGTTATGACCGTATTTATACAAACGGGCTTTTAAGCATAAATAATACATGCATTTTAAAGAAATTGAAAGATACATGTGTAAGAAGCAAAGACAATGATACATTTTAATTCATATGAAGATTATTATCTTAGGTACAGTTTGTTTCACGGAGCTGGAGGGAACTACGCTGTTACAAAGAAAAATCATCCAACTTTTGCTAGTTAGCAAGAGCTGGTAAATGAAGGAAGCACGCTAATTGAAACAAAATATTAAAAAAAAAAAAAGGAATATTAATTTCCATTAGCAGATGAAATGCTGTAATCAAAATGTTTAATACTTATCCATAGAAAGTACGAGTTCTTAAAGGAGAGCCCATCCCTGTCTTCAGAACCGCAGCTTTTGAAGGAAAGCTTCAGGCAATGTGAGAAATAGGCCAGTAATTGCTGACCTAACACAGCAAGTGCCTGTTGCAAACCTTGTTCAAGAAGAAACATATACATATAGTGTACACATAGATAGAATTATGTATGTATTTAAGATGTACTGTGTGAAGCTCATGCATGCGTGCAGACCATGCCTAGACTGCGTGCGTGCCGTTGGCAGGTACGGGCACAGGCCTCCCTCGCTCTAAGTGTACCGAAGGCTCGTCCTGTGGGAAAGCCCTACATTAGCCTCTCTGGAAACCGCGCACTTCCCATTCAAACCAGTAGCCAACCTCCCAGGTTTATGGAGTGGGAAAAGGCAGCCGAGGATTATTTCTAGTTATCGGTCATGTTTGCTGGGCCGGTCACTGCCGCCTTCTTTATTTCTGCCTCTAACATTTTAGAATCCACCTTCAGGTGCCTGTCCTGCACTCTTGGTGCCAGCACCGTCAGGCTGGCATGGCACAACCAACATCACCCTCTTCTCTTCACTGCCCTCAAGGCGCTGGAACCCCCCACGCTGTCCAGCGCCTTTTCGGCCGCCTCTGGGAGCCGCAGAAGGCAGGGCGGGAGAAGGCTGTTCCGCAGGCCAGGGCCGGCTCTCGGCCTGTTTTGTCCCGGGCGGGGACCCGTCGGCGCGGCGGCCGGACCCGCCCCCTCGGGGCCGCGNNNCCCCCCCCCCTCCTCCCTGGGGCAGCTCTCCCCTGGGGCCTTCCCACTGGGAGACCCGTTGGCAGGGCGACAGGTGGGGAAAGTTTTGGGGGGTTATAGGCAGCAGCGGGGGAAATGGCTACCCTGCCCTGAAGGGAAACGGGGATGTAGCGCTGTGGCGGNTGCTGTTGTGGTGATCGGGGAACGGGCCTTTCCTACCCGGGGGCTGGGCTCGAGAAGCTGCAGGAGAGGGTAGAGAGCAGCTCTGAGTGAAGGTGCTGGCTCACAACTCTTCTCGTCCTCTGAGAGGCTGGTAGAGTGGAGATGTTGAGATTTCGTTCTGTGGATTCCTAAAGGACTATTCTCTCTTGATGGGAAAAGACCACCTCAGCTTTAAATAGAACCCCCTTTGTCTCCTTCCACTTTCCTTTCAAAGTCCTTTCTCTTGGCATGACTTGGTTGCTCAGGAGTAAACGCTGTTTCAAATTTCAGAACCTATTGAGCAGTGGTCCTAGCGTGGTTCCAGTATTGTTTACATGTGATGTAGCATGCTGTCACTGTCACAGACTTCCAGCATAAAAATGCTTTGGTGAGATGCCAGAGAGCAGTTGTAGGCCATGGGTAGTTGATCTCTGGTGTCTGGAGTTTGCCACTGCTGTTGTAATGCAGTGACTTCTAAAAGCTATACTCCCCATCTGTCAGTTTTTGTGGAGTGCAGGGGAAGCACCTGAACACGGGCTACATTGAGAAGGTGTAATTTAAAAAGAAAAAGAGGAGGAAGGGATATTCAGAAACTTCCGAATCTCTTAGGAGTTTGGTAAATTTGCTATAGCAGGCTATAACAGGTAGTTCTCAGCTGTGTTCTTTTAGGTGGTACTGGGTCCTTTTTGTTTGGTGGTTATTATTTTTCCTGACTCCTTTACTCTTATCTTGTTTGCTACCATCACTTATTCCCTGGAACTGGTATTAAAAGCTTTGAGCCCTCACCTGAAGGGATTGCTGTGCTGTCTTTTAGTAGCAAGTTGTCCTGTTTTGCCCTGAACAGGTCTTACTCACACAACGGGAAAAACTGTAGTTATACCTAGTCAGTGCTTGATGAAAACGTAAGGGCTTCTTAAACTGCTAACACGTTCTATGTGAACCACATTTAGCACTAATAAATTAAGAGATTTATGTAGACCAGACTAATGTTTGGCAACTCAGTTTTGAATTAGGAATCTTGGAGGTAACCCCCTTTAGAAGCTGAGTAGATATTTTTGAATAACATACTTGCAGTCTTGGTAGTGCAAGTTGTGGCTAAATGTGCAATAAATTTATTAAAAATGTGTTTGTAAATATGTAAGTAAACACGTCTGAAAGTTGTATAAGTATTTGTAGTATTTATTAGCTGAAGCAGGTAAATAAGCACGTGAGGCTGATAAGCGAGCGTTCTTGTATTTCTGAAAGTCGGGGTCATACCAGTTGTTTCTGTTCAGCATTGAATAGATGATTCCTTTTATACCTGTGGTGCTATTACCAAGTGATCAATGTCCACCGAAGGACGCAGTCCCATAGTAATAAGAGTAATATTTACTCCACAGCATTCCCTGCCGTAGAAGTTATTATGGTGCAGTACTGTTTGATTTCTGGAGAATTTTAATTAGCATTCTACTCCATAAGTGGAAAGTATGACATCAGTATTATGCTTGTGACCATCTGTCTGTAACACAAATCCATTTCATAATTTGGCACTATTTGGCATGCTTTGCTTTTTTCCTCTTGGAATGCTGAAGCAAAAATGTAGAAAATAAATGTAAGGGTGTAGAAAGGAAAGTGCAGTGCAGGTGTTGGTATCACACTCATCTTTCATACTGTAAGAGGGGTGTATTGTGCCTGGCTATTCACATCTGTGAGCATCAAACCTAACACCAATTCAGGTCATCTTAGTGGAAAAGAAATAACATATATGTAATGCTACATTGTAATATTAGATAAATGTGAAATTAGGTGAAGATTGGCAAAGAAAAGTGTATATTCCTGTTGGGGGGAAGAAACTTTCTAAGTATTTAGTTTGTAGCTGTGACCAAATGACTTTCACAGACATTTAGCTGTGAAATGGGAATAATACTGTACTGTCCCAGGAGTGAATAAAACTTGCTAATTATTTTTAAGTGTCTTAAAAAAGTCTCATTTTTGGAAAGAAAACAGTTTGATGGTCATTTCCCCTAATAAGCATAAATGCTTAACAGTGCAAACTAAAAAGCAAAAAAAGTGTGATTTCTGTAAAGAACAAAACTGTGTTGCCAACATTATATCACTCTTAATTTCTAGTCCACCAGTATTGCAGGTTTCTTAGTAATTACACAAGTAATTTTTCAATTGTGCCTTCAAGGACAGTCTTGCAGAACAGCTTATCAGGTGCCTGGCTTTAACACTGTTTTGTTATAATCAGGTTTTCTTGAGAATTACAGTACACTTTTGTGCAGTTGAAGCCCATGAAAATGAAAGAAATTCTTTGAGCCCTTTATTTTTTTTTTTAAATCCCTTAATTACAGAAGCCAAGAATTTTTAGCCTCACTTTCCTCATCTTGAATAAGTGCGTACAATATAGATGATTGATACTTTGGCTCTACCAAAGCTCCCCTCTCTCTGTCTGATTCACCAGTGCATTGGAGAATTCTATTTGAAGCTATAGCTCTTCAGAGAGAAAAGGAACCGTACGGTTAGGTGGCTCTGAGTAGGCTAAAGAAAACCCCAAATGTGCATGCCACAAAGTTAGAAGTTCCAAAAATACACTTCTATTTCCCTTTGTTGTTTCATCTACACCTCTGTTACTGAAGTGCTGCGTGGCAAAGTTACCTTTTAAAGTTTTAGACCAGGGGGTTGTGGGGGGTGTTGAGTTTTTTTTCTTCTTCTTTTTTAGTTGAGGTATGAGGGACAGGAATGTCTTCAAAGGAGTATCTGGTGACAAGTGCAGCTTAGTGTGTATTCCTAGAAAGAATGTTCTGATTATTTCTCTTTTAGAGCAAGGTGCCCGTGACTTATCACAATGCTATTCTATCATATTAATTTGATTTCATATTTTTGTGGCTCCTTATCTATTTGTGATAAGCTCTTTGCCAACCCTGAAACCCAATGACTATTTTTAGTGTCCTGTATTTCGAAAACTGAAAACATTTGGTATGTTGTGTTGTTTCTGTCTATCAAAGTCTCCTTGATACCTCATTATTTAGAGCAATTTAGTGAAAATGTCGGAATTCACGTTTGTGGAATTATTTCAATTATTTATCAACTCGATCATTCACTGTGTGAATTGAAACTTCTGTGTGCAATTTATAGGTTTGCTTATATTGTCTCTTGTAATCAAGACTGGCCATATTTTATTTCTATTTTCTGTATATAAGAGCTTCAGACTATTTATTCTGGATACTTTCTTGGACATACACTGTCTTGAAAAAGCATTATTAAGTATTTTATTTTCTGGTTCTTTTAGAGTGGATAGCAGAGAGCAACTATAATAAAGCAGAAGGGCCTAAAGAATTTATACATGAAACTTATTTTGATTACATGCATGCATTGATGCAATTGAAATTTTTAATATTTCATCAAGTAAAGCAGCAGATCAAGGAAAATTGGAATTCTTTCAATAGTAAAAAAAACAAAAAAATTATATGAAACAAAGATTAAATGTAGTTTTGTTTTATTATGGGAAAAGTAATACAAAGGTATCTTCATTCAGATGGAAAGGTGTGAGAGTGAACTTGCAGAATACAAAATCTGAAAGGATAAAAGCATAAATAGAGCAGCCACTCTTTCCTCCCGGGCTTCTGTGGTCTTATCATATCTTCATAGATACTCTGCTACCAGTTTGCATCAAAAAATGTTTTGAACCCTTAATTGGCTTTTTGCATTTCTGCACAGGCTTTAATAGAACTGTACCTTTTAATGGTAATATGTGCTTTGGTTCAGGAATACAATTATGAATTCAACCCTTATCCATTTTCTGCTTATACAAATCTGTGTACCTTTTACTTAGCTTGAGGATAAAATTCTATTTCATATTAGACTGACAATGGATCACTTATCCTGCTTTGATGTTTCTTGAGTGGTATACTGAGAATTATAGAGAGAGATTGATGTTAATTTTTGTCTTTGGACGAGGTTTTGTTCAGTCTGTCCTTACAATAGACCTATTGTGAGATGAGTAGGTAGGGCAAGTCTGGCTGTTTAGCTTTTATTTGCCAACTCAGTGCGAGTGAAGTAAATATTTCAACCATCCTAGGGTTATGGAACTGCTCATTTATTTAGCATGAGATCTAAAGCTTTGCTTCTTGTTTATCAGTTGGATTGTTTCATTTACTTGGTCTTAACATGACTTGAAATTAAGTAGGTGTCTTTTATGTTTTACAGTTTGTGGAAATTATATTGTTCCTTTTGAAAGAGGAAGGATTTGGTGGTGATGGAGTGCTGCCACTGACAGATGGACTCACAGGAAAGAAGGTGAGAATGAGCAGCTAGGTGAAGCCACAGAGGCTCTCTGAAATATGCCAGCTCGTGATCATCCTGTAAAATGATTAAGTAGTGTCAGTGTAATCTTTATGTAACTTAAACTAAAGGGAAGAAGAGGAGTAATTTAGCTTGAGTTTCATTTATGTCTGGAACACTCATCACAACAGCAACTTTGTTTTAAAGTTGATTGTCGAAACTTCTGGAGGGATAGCCACAGGCTGGAAGCTCAAAAGTAATGTTCTCTGGTAAATGGGAAGTCATATCTAGTACCTGCATCTGTGAATTTTGATTCTGGACCAACAGCCCTGCAGCAGACTATGCTTTTACTCCTTTTCTTTCTTCCACTAGGATACTTGACAGAGGTCAGATGATTAGGAGTTGTAAAATTAGTGTCTTGTAATAAATCCTGGACACTGTTCTCTGCAGTCTTGTTAAGCTTTGGACATAATTTAATGCACAGTATGTTGATGAAAACTCTGTTATTATGTTGTGTTCTTTGGTGTCCTTTACCCATCTGAGTAGAATCTGTATTTTGATTTCAGCTAACCGTCCTACCTATGATCTTGTATTTTTCTAACTTTATTTTCCCTGGCCTATATATATCTCAGTTGGTTCCTTTTTAATTTACTTCTATGCTAAATGCAAGTTCTTTGTATTTAAAATGCAAGATTGACTCTGCTTTTTAATGCTATGTATGTGGTTTGGATTAAATTATTTCTGTGAATTTACCAGAGTTCTTTACTGTCATCTTGTTGATTCTTTTTTTTTTATGTGGGAAAAGAGGAGAGATTGGGGAAAGGCACAGGAGCTGAGAGACATAATTCTATCTGTTAGATATTCTCATTTTGCATGTTTTGGAGGCAGATTGTTCAAAGGTATTGTTTATTTTTTGCCCTATGTACCGCAACTAACAAAAAATTTACTTTAAAAAAGTCATCAGTCTGCATGAATAGGGCCTTACAGCTTTTGAATGTCTTACTTCCATAAATTGTCCCCTACGCTGCCCATCAGGCTAGCTTCTTCTGGGTTTGCTTCAGGATTGGAATACATTGGGGGTTTTATGCCCTTTCTTCTGGGCAAAGATTGCAATTTTGTCAAAACTCTTCCTGCTGCCTTAAATATTTAACTTCACAGATTCATGCAGAGCTCCAAGAACTGATTTATGTGGGGAGTAAATGACTTGATGGTGGGAAGTGAGCTTAGCCTACTTTTTCCTAAAGGGTGGATAGCAATCTATCCTATATAAAATCTTAAATTAAAGATATCTCTTAATTCAACTGGAAATGCTGTCAGTCTGTTGTGATGTTTAAAGTTAGTTTTTGTGTTTGTTTCAATCAAGTGACTCCACAAACCATTAAAACTGTGCTTGTCAAACTTCTGAGGAATTTCTTTTTTTTCTCTTCCTTCAGTTGATTTGAATGACTGGCTCATTTGAATCAAAGAAACTCATTAAGAATTAAAAGTGGAAAAAATAACCCAACCAAATCCTCATTTTTCTCTCTAAAGGTAGAAGTGAAAGTATAAAGGGTGAGCTTTTATGGATATAATGTTTTGAAGACACTGTGAATGGGAGCAATTGGTCTGTGGTAAAATCCACACCCAACCCATCCTTTTCTTAATTACTTTTAAAGCAAAATGTTGAGATGTTTGTTTATTTCCAGCATACTTGATGTTCTATGTAACTGATAAAAACATGGTTATAAGGCTGGTTTTCCCTGCATTTTGATTTCCAAAAGCTGAATAATACAAAACAGGAATAAAACCTAGTAAGCCAGAGACGTGCCTTCTGCTTTCTAACACAGGAAGAGTTAACATGATAAATACCACTGTTCAGGTAGTATAGAGTTGCTTGCATGTGAGTAGAACTGATGCCACAATCTCCCTCAGCATACAGTGGCAGAATTGTGTATTAATTTGATGTCTTGGCTGTGAGCAACAAATACAATATCTAATATAAAGGCTATTAGCAGTTGTGAATAAATGTGTCTTCAAGTTTACTGGTGACAAGAGATCAGCTGCTTTTCAGGCAGTAAAGTACAAATGGAAAAGAAAGGTAATGATTTCAGATAGAAAATACTTGTTTTTCATTTAAATAACATTTCAATTAAGATTATGAGGCTTTGTTTTGTTCTCCCACTCTTTTAAAAATTCTCCTTTCAGGAATTTCTTCTCTGGTTAAGGAAAGCCAAGGTAAAGAAATGGCAACTAATGAAAATTAACTGCTGTTCCACAACATCCCTCCCCTCCCCCAGCAAAGGCAAGCACAGTCTTCTTCCCTGAAAGAACAAATAAGACCTCAACTAAACAATAACACCTTAATGTAGCTGGCGAAGTGTTTCTTCTACCCATTACCTAGACAACAAAGCAACCAAGAGAAAAAAGTCACCCTCCTTTTCCTGCGCCTGCCTTTCCAGAACTTTACATCCCTGCGCAGCAATGTCCATTGGGAAAGGGATCGTCTCCTCCCCACTTGCAGCTTGCAGGCTGCTGCCTTCCTGCAGGAGCTGGGGACAGGGTGGATGGTCACCAGAGAGAAGGGATCACCACACATCACTCCTTGCCTTGTGTCTGCTTGCAGACCAGGCTGGTCAGGAGGAGGAGGTGATGTGGCCCCAGTTAGCTCTGGAGCTTTGGTCAGCCAGGAAGGCTACAACTTAGGAATTTGCTTCTGTGCAAGCAGCAGAATCACTGCTGGGTTGGATGGCTTCAGGGGCAGAGTTTTGGATCTAAAACCAGGAGCCTGGGCTGCCTGAGCTAAGTGTCAGCTCCATCTTACCAGGCTTCAGCTGATCAGCTTTCCCTATGATAAGACCATCAAGAGAAGAGACCTGAGCACATGCAGAGTGAGAGCAGCTCTTCCTGCCTAGCAGTGGGAATGATCCGAGGACCTGGAGGCGTGATGCCCAGAGCAAGATCAGCAGTGTAGCATCCCCCACTTGACTCTAGATAATTAAAAATGGTAGAGATGCTGCTGAGGGACATGGTTTAGTGATGGGTTTTGTCAGTGTTATGTTGATGGTTGGACTCGATGATTTGAACGGTCCCTTCCAACCTAGATTCTATGAAGCTGATTCTATTAAATTGTAAATGAGATACTTTTAGTTTCACAAAGTCAACATAACACCTGAACTACTGTCTTTCCTACGTATGTGAAAAGCAAACAGTGCATTACTGAACCACAGAGAACTTCAAGCTGATTCTCTATTTCCTGCAATCTTTTTGTAGCTCAGAAGAGGCAGAAGGAGCCAAAGAGAGAGGCCTGGTCTATGTTTGGAAGGCTGGTTCCTGCTCTGTAACTCCAGAAAGGCTTCCAGGCCTCAGTGGAAAGACTGTATTGCAGGCAGCCCTTGGAATACATCATGGATTGCTCCTAACAGAAGGTAATAAACAATCATCCTAACTGTAAAGAGTTAAGCCATAACAAACTTTAGTTATTATCAAGTTTTCTTATTTTAGATTGTTTTTTCATTCTGTCTATATCTTGTACACAGCTGTTAAGCAGTTAGGTTTTTAAGTTTGCCAGTATTTCCTTCTTAGTTGTAAGCTACTTAAAACTGTATTGGAATAGAAATTATATTCATAGTGTATTCTTTCAGACTGCTTTTAACGATGGCTCTGTATTTGCTGTTTAGAGGTGGTAGTGTAATCTAAACCATATTAACTCCAAAATTACATTTCTTGGGACGGCTTTCATTCAAAAAAGACAGTACAGCAAGAGGTTCTCTTGATGTGTAAGAATTTGTTTCCTGGGTGCCTCAGGAAAAATGTGTAGCTAATAGATGCGTTAAAGTGAGTGTTGCTTTGTGAGCAGTTTGGTGCTGTGAAACAGTGTCTCTAAAGGCCAGTCCCTTTAAGTGTTTGTGTAGCTTGGTCCTTGCACTGATCAGTTGACATACAGTTGTAGAGACTAAACTGGAAGTTGCTTCTTTGATTTTTCTCTGATGTTCCAAGTTCTTGGTGAACCCAATATAAGCACCTCTCACCTATTGGAGTTATGGAGCCCCAGTGGTGGTGGTTGTTTTTGTTGTTTTTTTCTAACATGTTTCTTTCCTAATTAAAAGGACTTTCTGCATGTGTGTTCTTGCCCCCTGAAGCATGTTGTTTGTGGATATGATTTACCATTTTCTCATCATTGTGAAACCAACCGTTCATTTTAAAAATAGATTTCTGCTTTTCTTTAGAATTAGCAAAGTAACTTCACCTGGCATTGCTGCAGTCTTTTCAGGTAAAGGTAATGAAATTTTGGAGAGGCTGCGGACCAACATCAAGCCAGTGACAAGATATGTTTACCCACCCCTCCCACTTTCCACCTGGTAGGGCAATCCTATCTTACTGTAAGGTGGCAAACAGAACAGTTAGATGCTAGATCTCTGTATGGAAAGACCAAGTGTGTGCTTAGTCATGATCTTTAAGCATGGTTGTATGCCCTTAATATGTTGTATGTTCTTACAACAGAAAGGACCAATAAGTACACTTGTGTATAGTAGAATTTTTAGCAGAAAAACATTCCTTAATGCCCTGGTGCGTGCATGCACAGGGGAACGTTAGCAGTTTAACAGCAGAAGTAGCAGAGAGTAACCAGCAGTCTTTGTGTATCTATGGCTGTAGTTTTGCTAAGCCTGAAGTAAACTAAAAATCAGTATGTGTTTATCTGACTCTCTCTTCAAATTGTTTTATTGCTTTAATTTCATTAGACTCATGTTAGGTTTTTTGGTTTTTGTGTGTTTGTTTTTTTCCCCAGGTGGAGAGGTCTACAGTTTTGGAAAGCTGCCGTGGAGATCAGGACCAGAGGAGTCATGTGTTAATAGTCCTGTCTTAGAAAATACTTTGCTTGGGCATCATGTTATTACAGTGGCAGCTGGCAGCTTCCATAATGGAGCCGTGACAGAAAGTGGTGTGGTGTACATGTGGGGGAACAATTCTGCTGGCCAGTGTGCAGTCGCTAATCAGCCCTGTGTACCAGAGCCACAGCCCATCAGTATTTCTGATTCTGAAACCAGTCCTCTGGTATCAGTAAGGATTTTGCAGCTGGCATGTGGAGAGGAACACACGCTGGCACTATCGCTAAGCAGAGAGATATGGGCTTGGGGGAGTGGCTGCCAGCTTGGTCTCATAACAACAACTTTCCCAGTGACAAAGCCACAGAAGGTAGAGCACCTGGCAGGACGTGTTGTGCTCCAGATTGCTTGCGGAGCCTACCACAGCCTGGCTCTGGTACAATGTCTCCCTGTGCAGGAAATGAAGCCTATCCCAGAGAGGTGCAATCATTGCAGTCAACTTCTCATTACCATGACAGACAAGGAAGATCATGTAATCATTTCAGATAGTCATTGTTGCCCACTGGGTGTAGCACTGTCTGATAACCAGCCAGAAAATCCTGTCTTCTGTCCCTCGTTGGAGACCCTAGAAGGAAAAAGTGTAACAGGTAGCCAAGGTGAAAACTGTCAGAAACCACCTGTGGAAGAGCATACACTTGTTGCTTTAGAATCTGAAGGAGCGAGTACTCTTGCCAGCTCTGAAGGCCAGGAAGACAGTGGAATTTCTAGTCCTGGAAATACTCTGTTCCCAGACAAAAAAGAAGTGAAAGAGTACTTAATCAGTTTAGCAGATCACTCATTAAATGAGAGCCTGGAGAAAAACATCTGCGCAGAACCTGAGCAGGTTGGTACCTAGTCATTAGCTCTTAATTTGCTACACCTCTTCTTGTGCACATGATAGTGCTACTCTTTCCCCAAATGAAAGATTCTGTGAGTTTAATGTAGCTGTGATATTTCCGTAGTTTTCAAAGTGCTTCTTTGTGATGGTTCTTCCACCTTTTGGTGGAAGAACTTTCACTTTTCTTCCACTTTCAAGTGGAAGAGGTTTTGTCAATTGTTCAATTTTAAGTCTTTAACATGAGCAGCCTTGATCATGCTGTAGTCACTCCTTCTTGTGTTCCTCAGTACTAGATTCACATAAGCCAGTTTCCCGTTCTCTAGCTGTTTTACGATGCATGGGCTTCCCATTCGTGTGGGGCAGTAAGCTGGTACTTGTCTAATTACCTTTTAAGGTAAAACTTTCTTTTCTCTATGTGGAGCGAAACCCTCACAAATCTAACTTCCCAATCAGTTAAGAATTCTGGACTGGAAGTAAAGACTCTAAAGGGAACGTTGAAGCGTTGACCAAAAGGCTTCCGATGTTAATCGTGTAGGGGTTGCATAAACTTACAAGCAGGGATGGGAAATACATAAGTACTAATCTGTTTTATGTGATGTGGGAAATTGTTCAGTTCAACACTGTGTTGAACTGAACACTGTTAAAAACAGTGTTTTTGATGCTATGGCAGAACAGTAAAGTAATAATTTCTTAATAAGTATCAGAAAATGCTTGATGTGAAGGTTCGAGATTTGTTCCCAGCTCCCTGCCAAAATGCTGGTTTCCACTATTGAAAAAAATCTTACCAGGGAGCAGGGGAGAAGATGCAATCCAAAAGCTATTAGAAAACTAATCCAAAATCTTGCAGTGCATTCTGGCAGTCCCTGCATAAGTACTGTCCCGCTGGGTGGTTTATGGTAAAGGTACAGTCTGTAAGAAAAGCTGCCACTCTCTGGCTCCATATGCAAAATTCATAGCAGAATTCTGAAATTTTCTTTTGTCACTTCAAGTGTTGTGTAGGTATCAATTCCATAAATTTGTTTTTATAGTTCAGTAAGCAACTTTCCACAATGGTTCTTGGAGATAAATTTCAGAGTGTCTAATAGTAGTTCAATTTTATTACTAGCTCTGAGGAAAATAAGTATTAAAACCAAAGCAAAATCATAGAATCACATGTCCAGAAACTTGGTGATTCAGCAAGTTATGTTTTCCTGTTCTGAGGGAAACATTTCAGAGAAATAAGCATTGTGTGAACTCAGTTGTTTTTCGCTAATACATATGCATTCTATCAGCTGTGGGCCTCTCAGACTCATAGGAAACCTCCTGCTGTTCGGAAATTACTGAAACGCGTAGTTTCATGCTCCCTTTCTCAGTTCCTTGTTCCTGGAATATTTCCAGAGAACTGTTTCCCTCACAGTTCCAGGAGTAAAGAAGCCTGGCATTGATTCACTGCCTTTTAACCCAGCTGAGCGTACATGTGAAGAGCAGAGATGAGAGCTCTAAAATAATGCTTCACCATTAGTGAAATCCTGGGTTTCTCATTGCTTTCCTGCACAAATCGAGTGTGCTTTTCTGTATTGTGAGGCACACCTTTTCTGAATGGGAATGAAGTACAACTAAATACAACCAATCCCAACCCTTTAGCTTCATTTTTCACTAAAAAGAGAGGTCAAAGATAGTTTTCCTTCTGTCAGGATAAAATGAGCTATAATATTTATAATAATATTATTTCCCACCATTAGGTGAGAAAATGGGACTTAGCAAAGTCTCTGTTCTAACACTCCAACTATTTGGCAGATACCTTGTGCATTATTTCTTAGTCAGTGGGTAAATTGATTGTTATTGTATGTAATCACGTACTGGTACTAATAGTTTTTGTCAGTGTTATGTTCTCTAGTTGGTTGGTCCATTTGTCTCTAGTCACTTGGTTATTAATGAAGCTTTATATAGATACAACAATAAGGTAAAGGGACACAGCCCAGAATGGTCTTAATATAGACCGTGCAAAATGGATCCGTGAATCACNCTGTGTTTAAGAGTAGATTAGATGTGGTGTTGAGGGATATGGTGTAGGGGAGTACTTTAGAGTAGGGCTGATGGTTGGACTCGATGATCTCAAGAGTGTCTTCCAACCTGAATGATTCTGTGAAATACAGCATGCTCACTGATATACTCTATTTGGTGACAGAGAAGTTTGTAATAAGCCTAAGATTAAATCCCTTTTTATATTTGTTTGCAAAGATCTTATTTGATGTTTAAAAAAACCCCACAGTCTTTTATGGATGAGCTACAAGACAAAGCCCAGTCCATGTAGGAAATGGTTCTTGGTGCTACCTTAAAAAATGTGATTCTGAGGCATAGACGGACACTTCAGTATAAGAAGCTTCCCAATAACGTATTGTTCAGAGGAGCACATAGTTTGAATAGTGAATGTGTATATATCATCACCCTACTGTTGTGTGCTGTCTGGTATGACAGTCTTCAATTTTTCTTTGGTTTTAGCCTTCTCAAGAAGAACAACTCAGTGCTTGTATCCCTGGCCCTCCAGGTACCAGCACATCTGCATTGAACAGCTTGGTGGCCTCTTGTGCATCAGCAGTTGGTGTGAGAGTAGCTGCTACGTATGAAGCTGGAGCATTGTCTCTGAAGAAAGTAATGAACTTCTATGGCACACCTTCAAGTGAACCAGGATCTCAGTCTAGCGGTGGTTCCCCGGGGCCTGAAGGTCTGAAAGACACTCGAGAAGAGCAAGTCAAACTGGAATCCATGCAGGGGAAGAAGAGTTCCAGTTTAGTAGATATTAGAGAGGAGGAATCTGAAGGGGGAAGTCGAAGACTTTCCCTGCCAGGCTTGTTGTCACAAGGTAAAAAGGCAGAGATTGAAAAAGTTAGAATAATGTGGAGCTTTATAGCTGAAAATTTAAACATTTATTGCACGTAAATCTAGTCATCTCCCAAAGGTATGTATGAATTATAAACTGTATCTTAGGACTTGAAGGCAGTGGGGGGGGGGAGGGAGTTGTAAATGCTACATGCTAAGAAAACCATAAGCATAATGAGTTTAGGGATGCTCTTTATTGCTAAAGTAAGGTAAAGCAGGCACATTGTAGTAGTCTGGGCATCTTACTGCAAAATGACAGTGAATTATCTTTTATATAGGCTGCGTAAAAACCTGTGTGGCCTGTAATCCCTACTGCACTGAGCTGGTTTTGAGCCAGGGACCTAGAAAGATTCCAGTTCCCACTGCTAAACTTCAAAGTTAATGGCCATCTTCCCTCATAGATTTTGGTGTTCTAAATGGGTGGGTACATAGTTTAGTTCTGTAATGGTGTTGGATCTGAGGGGAGATTTTAGGAAGCATTGAAATCTTTTGTTCACTGCAAGGATATCTTTTCTTTCAAAACATACTTTTAAAAAAATGTGTAGTTGGTTCTGATTCATTTGCTTCCATGTAATTATTCATATGCCAATTATCATTTAATAGCTGGTAAAAATTAGTGGGGATCTGTCTCCTTTTATAGCACATATGCTACCTCTCTGTATCAGTAACCTATTGCTGTACATGTCAGCCTTTGCTCTCAATCTTAAGAGCTTTTTAAGAAGTCTTGATCAGTTATCTGAAGTGGTACTGTTACTGTGTTACAGTCTGAGTGATATATTTACCTAAAATAATGAACAACTTTTCTGTCTCTTGGCCTGTTTTCAGTTTCTCCTAGGCTCTTACGGAAGGTAGGGCGTGCAAAAATGAGGACAGTAGCTCTGACTCCAACCTACAGTGGTGAGGCTGATGCTCTTTTACCCTCTCTAAGAACAGAGGTGTGGAGCTGGGGGAAGGGGAAGGAAGGACAGCTAGGACATGGTGATGTTCTGCCAAGGTGAGATTTCTTTGATAAATGTTTTCACTAGGTCACCAGGAAATCTTGAGTATTCAACTTTATCAAATTTGGTCAATTACCTTGCATTGTGTACTTGCTCTTTTGTGTTGTGACCTAATTTCCTCCAAGTTAAATGTTTTATGCTGAATTGTTACTAAAAGTCAGTAAGTTACTTATAGTGAGTGAGGTTTTTTTCCCTTTGTATTCACTAGGAGTTTTGGTGATGTTTTGATTTTGTCCAAATTGGGGACAAATTTATCATAAACTTTTGTCATGCTTTTGACCAGTCAGACAAATGATGACTCCTCCTCCCCCCTAAGGAAAAGAGAGGAGAGGAAGGGATTAAAGAGATTCAGGAGTTTAGAAAAAAAACTAAACTACTTTAATGAAAATATAAACAATCATAATATAATAAATAATAAAAAGAAAAAATTAAAGTATAAAAGAAAGGGGAAAAAAAGTATACAGTCTATACAAAACCGTATCAAGCTCCCAGGATGACGATCATGTCACCAGCAGGCATCAGGAAAAGTTCCAGGCTGGATTTGGTGACCAACAGGAGCTGGATTCTGGAAATGGAGTCAGGGGTGCTCAGACCAGGATCAAAGGCAGACGAACAGACAGGGTCCTCCTCAGACGTTGGCCATTGAAGGGGGAGAGTTGACCCTTTGATCCCTCAGCTTTTATACTGAGCATGATGTGGATGGGATAAGATACCCCAGTTCATCAGTTTTGGGTCACCTGTCCTGTGTGCTCCTCCCTACAGCTGTGAGCCCTCGACGCTGTTTCCGCTTCCAACCCTCCAGTGGGGCAAATAACACAATCACCTGCCCTTGGTTGTTACAGCAATAAGTATAAGCAAGGGCCTCTCTGCAGACCATCCCTTGGTCTAATCAGGTCTTATCACTGTGAGAGAGAACAGTTTCTGAACCATCTGCTGTTAATTTCAGACTTTAGTTAGAAGAGGCCCAGCTAAAAAAGTAAAATTACTGAACAGAAAATTGATTTGTTTTACCTCAAACCAGGACAGCTTTTACCCTTCATGACCATTTTGACTAAGCTGGTTTATTGCCAAAAGACTCCATATATATTTTCTCTCATTTGTTTTGGGTAAAGAATAAAACTTGGAATTAATTTTTGTCTTAAGAATAACTCTGAGAATGGTTTGGTTTGTTTTGTTTTTTTTTCCCTTCTTGCTCCTTGCCCCCATCTTCCCTGGGTTCTGGGGATTGACAGGCTTCAGCCATTATGTGTGAAAAGCCTAGATGGTAAAGAAGTGATTCACCTCTCTGCTGGTGGCCATCATTCCTTAGCACTCACTGCCAAATCCCAGGTACAACTGATTGTTGATATTTGTTGCTTATCTGTGACATAATTGTCGTGTTTGGCATTTTCTACATTTTTGTTTCTTCTAAACTTTTATTTCCCATTTGTGGGAGGCAACTTGGAAGCAGTGTGAAAATGTAATTCTATTTCTGCCGAAGTTCTGCGTGTACCACCAACATTATGTTTTAAGTTTGTGATGACTTGATTTGGTGCATTCCATTTCTGAATGTGAGAAGGCTATTTGAGAACACAGGAAGACTGGAAATTAGAAAAGTCCTGCTTGGTACATGAGTCTTATGCTCTTGTCTTGTGTGTGTTTGCACACCTGGTGTGTTGTACCACTACAGTTTGGTATGTGTCTCTCTATATAAACTTACATTCTCATGTTTAGCTATGTTTCTTACAGGTGTATTCATGGGGCAGTAATACCTCTGGCCAGCTTGGTCACTTGAATTCCCCAACAACAGTCCCTCGTCTCACAAAGGTACTTCCTGTTTTCTGTATTTTTCTTCTTTTAGTTTAAGGTCTCTTATAGGAGTGAGTGAAAAGTTATTTCTAGAAACTGACCTTGTTTATGCATCTGTGTGCTTTATACTAATAGAACCTCTGATTTCTTTGGCTTTTACTGTGAATGTAATCCTTGTGAAAATCTGCCCAAGAAATCCTTTACATAGACTCCCACTGTTTTTTCTGCATTGAAGTTGTAAAACAGAGGTGTGACTGGTTGTGTCTTCTTAAATTTCACTTGTACCTTATTTGGTTTCTGTGATACTGATGTTGCAGTGCTGAAACCTTTAAATACCTTGAAACACTGTTTTTATTGTAAACATTCTTCTGGAATTTTTAGCTTTCCTAGATCATGACCATATTTGTTGTTCATGTCTGTATTTCCAGAGCTGTTTTGGCAGTCTGTTTTGAACTTTCCATCCCATCGAGGGAATACCCAAATAGTGTTTTGGGGTTAGATCTCAGCCTTGCCTATGTTTTCTGGTGCTTTTTTTAATGGAAAACTAGCTGCAGGGTTTTCCTGCTTAGGCCTTATGCAAATTAACTTGCAGCATGTTAGCTGTCCCAAATTTATGGATGTCCCAGTTAAATGTAGAGGGGAGAATATTGTGCCAACTTTATCAAGCTCACCTGATAGCCATTTAAAAATAAAACTGATTTTTACTTTAAAGTCAAAAAGTCAGCTATTAGAAAGAAGACTGGAAAGAAAGATACATTTCTTGCATATATACCAAAAGTTATTTGTTGTGAGACACTGATGTTCAGATATTACCAGTTATTGCACTACTTTTTCTTGGCAGGTGTATTATGTGCATGTGTGGCTAGAAGAGCTAAGTATTCCTCTCCAGCTTCAGGTGGTGATTTCTAATGTCTTTTCTTCCTCATGAATTTCAGGTGTGTGGTGAAGGTGTGTGGAGTACAGCAGGAGGACTAGATTACTCCCTCTTCCTAGCAGATGAGGAAGACTTCCAACCTGGATTGTATTACAGTGGCCAGGAGACAACTAAAGAAAATAATTTGTATGAAAATAGCTGTACTAAGAGTCCAGTTTTGTTACTATCCTGTAGTAAGGTGAGTGGAATTTTCTTTCATTTAGCACAAGTCATACTGATGCTTTTTGGCAATAGCACAGTGCTGGTTGTTTTACTAGGTTTAAGGGTGTCAAGTAACTGGTTCCTAGCAGAGAGGGCAGAGAGGAGGCCTAAATTAGTATTGTTTTCTTCCCTGCCTATTTCTTGGTCTCCCCTTCTGTTTGAGAGACAAGGAGGTTTTTCCAGTGTGTCTAATCCATTTCCCTGAATGTATGCATGTTGCAGAAGTGCAGCCTTATATTGTGCTCTGTTTTCACCACAGTATTCATGTGTTTATTTTTCACTGCTGTTGCTCTTCATTTTCCTGTTGTTTCTCAAGTGATTGAAGGCACTGCCTGCTCTATTTCATTCTGCTTCATATATCTTGATTGTGGATGGGCAAAAGGTTGCCCTGAGTTCTGTACCTTCTCCTTCCCTTCTCCTCCCTTTCTCATGGGTGTGAAGGAAAAACTGAGCAAAGGCACCAAAATGGGCATTTGCATGTTTAAAGGAGAGAGGAAGTGCCCCTGTGCAATTTTCTTCATCAAGCTGAATCTTATGTCTGCCTGAAAGTTGGCATGAGGTGAAGGGGTGTGTACTCCGACTGCATGTCCTCTTCCAAGTTGTTTGTATGACTTCAGAACAACCTGAGTTTAAGGTAACAAAGGAAGTGGTGAGGGTAGAAAGCAGTTCTTTGTCTCAGCTCTTCTGGGTCTCATTGCTATTTCCCTAGGTTGAGCAGAGCAGGAGTTGGAGAGGGGTTTTGAGGACGAATGGGGATTTAGACGCTGGGTCCATGCATATGCACATTCATGCATCACCCTATTTTGAAATTGGAGTGTAAAAAGAAAAAATATTAAAGCTGCTGTTTTTTTTCTTGTCTCTTTTTCCTGTTTCAGATAGGGTACATCAGCAATGTGATAGCTGGTGGTGACAACTGTTTGGTCTTAGTAGACAAAAACGTAATGGGATATATCGCCAGTTTGCATGAGTTGGCCTCTACTGAGAGAAGGTTTTATTTCAGACTGAGTGAGATCAAATCTCATGTTCTTAGACCTCTCTTAGGTTTAGGTAAGATCTTGCTTTAATACGTTCTTTGATAATTCCCCTACATCCCACAACAAATTTCTTTATGCGAATTGTTATAAATTTTTAGATAAAGCTAAGTTCTCACTCTTCTCCCCTGCTTGAATGAATTGGTGAAGTGTAGCTGCATTTTGACATCTGCATTGTTATTAGTATTTGCACTTTTCTTTCACCTGAAACAATTTGTATTTAGTCTAAAATTGTTTAATTCCTGGTTCTGGGTAATGTAGTAATGAGGTGTAATTGCTGATAAAACATCTAAACAGCACCTTCTGGTAATTCTTTTTATTAATGGGTGCTATAAGGTAAGCTGAATTGATTTTTGGTCTGTTCCAGATAACTTG
>VZTM01038882.1:58424-80049 GCA_013400555.1 Jacana jacana | reverse complement strand
CACTGCAGGATGCCCTTCTGGCCCACTGAAGCCCCCGTGTTCTTGGCGTTCGAGATGTATGGTGGGTCTGTGGAGAAAGCTTATGGTCGGACCTACATCCCCCTGTTCCCCTCGCCCCCCTGCTCCCTGGTCCCCTTCACTCACAGTTCACGGTGACTCTCACTTTCCTCACGTCTGGGACGGCCACGTCATTGACTGCGCTGCACTCGTACTCCCCGGACTGCTCCCGCGTGATGCCCGTGATCTCCAGGTACTCGTCCTCGCTCGCGAAACCCTGCCCTGGGAGATGGCCGCAAGTGCGTAGCGCCGTCGCCCTGCGCCCTCCACCCTTCTGAATCCTCCCGTCCCCACCCTCATCCTCCTGCCTGATGGACCTGGGCTGAAACGGCCCGACCTCCCGCCCCCTTTCTGTAACCCCGGATGCCTCCATGGAGACGTCCCTCTGTCCCCGATCCCGCTCTCACCTTTCCCGGACAGGTGCCGCCACGTGACGGTGGGCTCCGGTCGCCCGAAGGCCAGGCACATGAGGGTCACGCTGCTCCCCTCGTTCACTGTGATGTCTGAGGAAATGTTCACGATCTGGGGGGGAACTGCCAAAGACAGAAACCAGACAAGCGACTGTAAACACCTCTGCTGCCCCACTCATGGTCCCGCTGTACCAGCCCCACTGGATGGCCCCGACTGGCAGACGAGCCCCGACATTACTACTCCACCTCCTCCCCGTCGCCCTGCCTTCCCACGTTTCTCCCTCCCGATGTCCGATGATGAGCCTGCTGGCCCCCGAGTCACGATGCTCAGCCCCTGCAAGTCCCCATGGCCAAAGACACCCATAATGAGCATCACTGAGTGAAAGTCCCCAAAGCTATCTCGAAACAGAGTGTCTGCTCCATCCAATGCTGGCCACCCCAGGACTCTATCCCCACAAGCCCTACCTCAAACATACCTCGGCAGTCTATGCTCCCATCAATTTCCCCACACCCAACACAAGAAAACATTCAAGCCTGCCCTCCATGCCAGGACCCCGCTCTCTAAGCCCTGGTGCCAGAACACGTGGTGTCTGAAAAGCCCTGCGGCCCCGACTGCCGCTGCTGCACCCGAAAGTGACCAAGACTGCCTGCTCCGACCTCCCTGACGACGCTGGAAACAATGCCCTCTGCCATCTTCCCAAGCAAAACGTACCCCTCCGGCCTTGGCACCCTGGGCTCACCCACCCTCCCTCCCACCTTCAGCTCTTCCCTCACGTACATGCTGCAACAAGTGCCTCCCAGCCCAGGAAAACCTGCAACCCAAGATGTATGTCTGCCATCACCCTGCTTTTGCTGTCGACAACTCTTCTACGGCGCAGGACCCTCTGAGTGAGCCTGTAGGAACCCACCTCCCTGTCCTGTTTCGTCTATGCACAAACACATGGGGGCTGAGCGCCCCTAACCTCCCTTTTTAACAAAATGCTGGTCGCCCACCTCACCCATTACTGTCTCGGACCAAACATCACCTCTTAAGTCTGGTCTGACAGGCTCCTCAGACTTCGTTTGAGTCATGTAATGGATTGGCCATTGCCACCACCTACTACCCCATCCACAGTCTCCTTTCCTGACCCACACACTGGTATGCCAGGTTGCTGCCTTGCACTTTCTGCAGTTACCTTGTCTCCACAAAGATATTCCCTCTCCCTTCTATGCTGCTCGACGATGCCTGTGGAGCCTGGGACTACTGCGACCCCTGCGAGTGCTGGGAGCCCTTGGGGGCCGCACCAGCTTAAGATGCATCGTGATTAAAACCCGATGTGATCCCTAAATATGCTGCAAGAGGATCAACAAACTGGTGTAGACTCCCCTGTGCGTGCTGAGGTCCGACCATGCTGAGGACCATAAGCCCTCTGGCCACAACGTAACCGACATGAGGGCGTCCTGCCCCCTGTGCCACCCGGAGTCTCCCCCCTGCTTGCCCCGAGCCCTTTTGCTCCGGGTTTTTGCTGTTGTACCTAGGAAGCAATAAAATCAAAACTCTCAGAGTTCCACCTACTGTGTCACCACCTGACAGTAAAATTCTGAACAATTAGGAAGTCAGAGTGCTTCCCAGGGAACTGTTAGTGCTCAGCTAAAACATTCCTTCTGCTCCCAAATACAATGGGGAAACGGTGCCCTCCTCGCCCCTCGCTGCTGTCATTACTCCCATGCTGCCGGGCTTCTGTACCGCTGGCTCCCTGTCCCCACGGCATGTTCGGACTCCTCCGCCTTTTTGCTGAGCTCGAGACGCCTCCAAAGGACCTCAGGGTCCTGTCTCCTGTCTCTCCATCCTGTCTCTCCTCCATACCCCTATCCCAAATGGGGACGCATTGTGACCACGGCCTGACCCCAGCTTGATGGACGGTGTCCATTCCCTCTGCAGTGGTGAGACCTTTCTTGGTCCTACCGCTCCTCCTCTCCCTCCTCCCTGCTCCGTCCTAGCTCTTCCCTTTCTCCCCTGTCCTGCTCCCCTCTGCTTCAACGCTCAGCCCTTGTCTGGCTGCGCGCCGCCGGGGGACAGTGCACGGGGACAAGAGAGGACATGTCTGTGAGCATTTCTTCTCTACCCTTAGCCTTTACCATTCTTCTCAACCCTGTCTGACCCTTTCCCCTGCGGTTCCTGCTTCTAGTCTCTTTTTTTTTCCTCCAGAACTCAAAAAACCCCAAACCCCTCTGGCTGCTGGGGGTGTATCTCCGGGCTGAAGGAAGCTCCACAGGAGGACCCGAGGCTGCTCTACGTATGCAGGGCTTCATACATCACCACTTTGTGCACTTACAACCCACACTCAGCTCTTTCCCACAACAACCACAGAAAGATGAGCCACTCCTCTCACCTGCTGGTTTCCTACGCCCCCCCAGTAAGGTTCACCTAGGTACGGCTGCCTCACCTCCTGCCTCAGTATCAAACCTGGTGTGAGAAAAACCAGAACTGCACTGAAACCTGGACCCAGAGCTCTCCTTGTCTCACAGAAATACACCCCACGTCCTGAAACGACCTATGCCAGGGAGGCAAGGCTGAGCCCTCGCACCAAAACTGCTTCATAGCACTGTCTCCTGCCTTGTCCTTGCCCTCTGGAACCTCCCCAACCTCACCTGGGTTTCTCTGGGACTGTACCTCCAGGGTTGGGTGCCCTGCCTGAGCTGTCGAGACCAGGAAGAAGAGCTGTTTTAATCTCTCAAAGGAGATTACAAGCCAATTCTCTCCGCATTTCAAACTATCCCCAAAACACACCTCTCAAAGCTCAGACCGACGCTGCCCCCGAAAACAGCAGGAACCGGGGATGCCCGATCCTCCCTCGGTGCCAGCTGTGCCCTCACAGACCCTTCTTAATTTCTGCTGCAATGAACCCACCCAAGACATATATGAAAGACACCACTAAGAGATGGGTTACTGTTGATGGCGTCTCCCCCATGGACTGATTGACGTGGGGAGGGAATCCCTGTGGTGCTGTGATTAACACCCCCCCCCGAATATGGGGACAAATCATGAATAGTCTATCTGCTCACTTTTCAGTTTTGGAAAACACAAATATACATTACTGGACCTGAGGGTGGTCACTACCTGGTCACCATGGCCAGCTGGCTGCCCGGACAGCACAGGGCAGACCGGGTGCTGGGCCCTGTCTGCCTCCTCCCTATGTACCTCACCCCCAGCCTGCCTCCTTGGTGAAGGAGGGTCCAAAAAGCCTCACTTTTAAGCTACTGTTTTGGGGTGGGAGAGCTATGACAGAAATGTAGCTGTGCCCCTTCTGTGCCAAGTGTGCACTCAGCTGCTGTGGCCGGCAATGCGTCCTTGCAACGCCGCTCCCTTCCTCCCGGCAGAGAGCAAAGGGCAAACTCTTTCCTTCTGGTACAGAACTGGCTCTTCCCAGGCATGCCACCCTAAGTGTCCCTTGAACCAGCCTGAGGGCAAAGCTGCTTAGTCCCGGCCGCTGGAAAGCACGTCTTAGCTACTAGGGAATTACACCGCAATTGAGGTGACACCGAGGAAAGAAAGCATTTGCTTTTCAGCCCACGACCATCCATGGGACACCCTGTCCACCGCCACGCCACGCCACGTACACCCACTCTGCCTAACGACATGGGCAAACCAGATAGCTTCAGCTCACGTGAACTACCAAATCCCAACCGATCTCAGTGTGCCCTATTTCAGCACAGCCTCAGCTAAGTCCTCCTCCCTGCCTCCTCTCTGACTTCCCTGGGTCTGCACGGGTGCCACCCCGCCTCAGACTGCCCGTGCTGCCGCGCTGGGAGAGATTCCCCCTGCCATGCTCCTGCCTGACTGAACTCCCTGCACGTGGAGGAAGACCTCGCCGCCCAACCTTCGCTTGGGTGGCAAACTGTCACCCACCTGAGCCCTGCCAGCTCTCTGAAAAAGGGATGAAGGGAGTGGTGTGGACCACCCCTGCCGGACCCCCTGCTTCATTTAGGTGTGAAGCACTCGGGTACTTCACCGGCGTGGACATGGGATGACCACGATTAGACAGAGGAGACAATAAACAGATTAAACTACACGAATGGACGGCTCACACACTCCTCAAAAAGGGGGATGGGGATGCTCCCCTCTTCCCGAGCCAACGAGCCTGCTGGGACTGGCCTGGAACGGCGCTCGGGTGGCCCCAATCGAACCCTGCCTCCTCTGAGTGAGAAGGAGGTGTAAATGCCTGCCTATCGCTGCCCAGAGCTTCTCGGGGACCTGTCGAGGCCGAGAAATTTCTCTGATTTGCTCATTGCAAAATCGATACCCATCAGCTGCTTGAAATTAAAGGAAAGATTAGGTCCTGGTTTTATACATGCTTTATTGTATTCTGAGAGCTTTCTACTCAGCCAGATAAATCTTCTTTAAGAGGATTAAGAAACTTTCATTATCTTTATCTAACCTGAACTAACGCTAACTCTGAAAAATTAATCTACCCAACGGACAAAAGCCAGTAGCCGGTGCCAAGCCACTGGGATCTGGAGGTGGTGTCCACCGGATCACTACGGACCTTTGGGATCTTCCATCTCCCTGACAGCCCCTCCTCGAGGCCTCTGCGACGCTGCTGTGTGACCCGACAGCATCTCTCCCATCAACACACCCCTGTTCAAAGCCCTGACTCCCTCACGGCCACTGTGGACGACTCCGACACGCAGCTGGTTTCCTCCCTCTCTTCCTAAACAAAGGAGCGTCATCCCCTTGGACTCCCTGCTCCTCCACCACCTCTGCTGACACGTGGTATTTGGCTCTGCTGTGGGTGTCTTACAACGTGTGCCCAACGGCTCTCCTGCATGGTGCATTGAGCCAGATGAGTCCCGAGTGACAGCGACGGGGTCAGGTTTGCACCCGGGACCGGTTCAATTCAAAGCCAGGGTGGGCGACCAGGAGAATTGAGGAGAACGCTGGCCCTGATCCCTCACTCCTGCCCACCTCTGCGCCTCCTCACCCTAATAACACGTGGCGAAGCTCAGATGATGCAAGTCCATCTCCTCCCCCTTGGTGACGCCCTTGTCCCCGACGCCTTTGACCCCTGACAACGGATATCGCACTGATCCTCACATCTCCCTCCACGGGAGTGCCTCCAAACTCTTCCCAAGTACACGTGTCCATCCCTATCCACAACTTTGGCAAGAAGATATTAAGACCTACCTTGCACGATGAGGTGGACGCGCGAAGTCTTGGGGTGATTGTCTGTCTGCACGGAGCAGGTGTAGGGCCCCTCATCGTAGACGTCCACGTTGTGGATCTTGATACTGTACTGGGTCTTGGTGTTGGAGAGGATGACCACCCGGTTGTCTATAGACCACTTGTCATTGCCGGCGTACAGGATGGTGCTGCGGTTCAACCATGCCACCCGTGTCACCCTGTCATCCACGGTACACCTGCGAAGGAAGAGACAGGCGGTCACCCATGGCGGCGGGGAACCAACAGCCACAATCCCAGACCCCGAAAGGACATGCAAGTAGGGTGGGACCTGCAGCACGGGCTCCCTGTCCCGCTCAGCGTGTCCTCTGTCCCGGCTGCCACCCTGCTGTGTCCCCCATCCCCTGAGGTTTCCCTCCGATGGTGAGATCACCACAAAAATAAGCCCTGCCCTTCCCTTTTAGAAGGGGCGACAGCTGAAAATCCCATTACGTTGCACCTCCACGACTCACACTGACTTTTCCCTGTCCCCACTGAGCCCTCCCTGTGCACAGACCATTTTAGACACATCTCTAAACTTGGCTGACGGTAAGCCTGGCCACCACGGCCCTGCAGCCCTCCCTGGGGTGATACACATGTCCCTTGTCCCAGGACAGGGACCCTGGCACCCGCACAAGGAGAGGAGAGGGACAGAGAAACGGACAGAGACGGCGAAGCCAGAGCAGGGAGACGAGAAGGAAACCTTTGGAGAAGCAGCTGTAAATCCTGTTGCTGCCTCCAAAGCCCAAGGTGGTCGTTGACGTGACTTATTGCCTGCCTGCCCCCCCCATCCACCCCACTCCGAGACGCACTGGGGCTCGGCGGCTCCAGTACCCGGCGCTGACTTACGCCTGGTGTGGAACTGACGGCGGGGAGAACAAGGGAATTACAGTGTTCCTGCAGCACATGCCTCTTTCCTTCTCTTTGATAGATTTTTCTCTGTCTATTTATTGCTGTCCTTCTCTGCCTCCGCCACGGCACCCGCGGCGAAACTGCACAGCCTTTGGCTCAATTAAGAGCCTGCTGTTTCTTGGGAACTTCTCCCTGTGGCACCTTTTCCTCTGGGTCTGATGACGCAGGGAAAGCCAACTTTGGTCCCTGTTTGTGCCAGAGGAGCTGCCACAGCTCCCTGCGACCCAGATCTTAGGGAAAAGGCAGTGACGTTCGCTCAAGAAACCCGTGCAAGTCCCTCTCTGCACGCACGTAAATTCAGAGAGGGGCCCTCTGGCTGTCCCCATCCCCATCCTTGTCCCCGTCACGGAGGCTTTGGGGGTGTTATACACCTCCCTTGCCGGGATGGCGGAGCCTCACCTCGATCAAAATTATTAATTGGGCAGAGGGAACGGGCGGCACTGGGAGTGTTGGAGGGTCCCCCCGGGTGCTCGCTTGCCAGGAACGAGCCGTATATCCTCTCGCAAACGAGTATGTTTCCCCTTGCAGGGAACTGTACATCTCTGCTGGCCACGACGTGTAGCAAAGACGGATGGTCCTCCGTGTCTGGTGTGGCCGGGAGCCCGCCCGGCCTCGTGCCGGCCGATGGCCCCCTCCCTGTCAGGAAGCCGAGCCCTCCCTACCTCCCAATTAACTGGGGGAGAGCTGAGTGCGGCCGAGTGAAGTTCAACCCTGGGGGATTCCAGTCTAGTGGACTATTACTGCTGTCTCACTTCATTATAATGAATAATAAAGAGATACTTACACGCGGCTTCTGTAAATTATTCATTGCGTGCGCCGAAAAATCAGGGCAGCAATATGTAAAACAGACAACTGGCGTGTCTGCGCTCATATAAATATCCAGACTACAGCCCCGCAAGGCGGGTCCCCTCATTAGGGTTGAAGCGCAAAGACTCGGGGTGGAAGAGACGGGGACGAGAGCGCTCGTGCCGTCACCGCATACGTTCCGCCTCCCACTGCCTGGCTTGGGCTGGGTGGCCTTCCTGGGGAGATGTGGGACAGGCCTGGGACACTCGAGATGTGGGGTGGCTCATTCTGTGCATTTATGGCTCAAAAACGCCCCTGCAGATGTGATGCCCATGATGCGGGCAGACACGCTCGTGCCTTGAAGAGCAAGGACCGTGTCCCCCTCCCTTGCCCATAGCCCTTAGGGACAGGTACCTCAGAGCCCCTTTGAACAAACTCCAGCCAGAGGGAAGAAGGCAACTGCTCCTTCTCCCTACCCATCGAGCTCAATCCCCTCTCCTACTTTAGAACCAAGTCCCATCATCTCTGCTTCCTTAGCATGGTTCCAGTCTCCACTGGAGTCAGGGAAGCCCCTTATCTGCATGGAGAGAATGGAAAAACCACCCTCCTTCAAAAAAAACACCCGTCCTGGACTTCCTGGCGATGGCTCGCAGTGACTGCCAGCAGAAAAACCAACGTCCCTCTCCTGCCAGTGAAGCCAGGGTGCTTCCACAGCCACCTTAGTGCCTGACCTCACCTTCCCGGGGGTGGGTCTTCCCCAAGCCCATGCTGATGGCCACCTCCACGTGGGGAATGAGCCATCACCCCCAGCGTCTGAGCTGCAACATCTGAGCCCTCTTTTCTACCTATTTCCAATTGACCGGGATTACGATAATGTCTCCAGTAAGCAAACAGGGAAAGAGACTTCTGCAAAGCCTTTAGACAAAGCAGACGAGCTTTGACCAAGCTGGATAATAAAGCAGGACGGGAGGTTTTGCCTAGAAGGGATCTAATTAAGGACAAAGACAAACCCCCCATTATCAGGCTCCTGAAGGCGCCTTATCCATCTCTGGAAGAAGCCCTGTCTTACATGTCCCGGGGCTGGGAACGGAACACAATACAGTGCCTGTCACACGGGAAGGAAATAAACCTGTCTTGGATCTCCCACCTGGAGAAAACCCATCGGCAAGGCAGGGGAAACATATGGGGAATGATACTGTCAGCCCAAACTCAAGACCCTGGCACCCTTCTTGTCCCAGCTGGGGTACCCGTCCCATCCACTCCTCCATGTCCCCATCCTGCTTTGACCCCCGGACCACAGACTTTTCACCGTCTGCAGCCCTTTGGCTGCCACCCGCTGCCACCCTTCTCTGCCTCATTGCTCATGGGCAACTTTCAGATGCTGGGCTTGGCCCCAGGTCCTGCCTCCCCCCGACGTTCCCCCTGTTGCACGTGGCCTCTGGGGCGGTGAACGCGGTGGCGCCACGAGATGCGTGAGGCGGGGAGCTGGTGCCGCTGTGCTGCATCCCCTCTAATTGCCCCTATTCCTCATCCTTAGGTGCTAATTCTGAGGTTTGCCGAGGAGCTAACTTCACTTAGTGTCAACAATACTGATAACTCCACCAAAGCCCTCCTGGATGGTGGCACAAAGTGACCCTCTCCCTCCTCCCACAGCTATTTGGAGGGACCCCCACATCGCACCCGCAGCCACCTCCTGCCCGGTCCCATCAATGACAATGACAGCACTTTTCTTACGTGCAGGATGTCACATTACACCCGCTGCCTTATTTCCCTGCCTTTTCCAGTCCTTTCCTGCCCTCCTGACTTGGACTCTGCCCAGGCCCTGCGTCGAGGGAATTATCATGGCCGGGGTTGCCACAACTTTTCAGGAAATTGTTTCACAAGGTAAATGGCATATGAGGAACTAGAGGCATAAAATAAAGTCTGGGAAAATCCCTCTCTGTGGGTGAAAAATAGCCCAAAAGATGGGCTGCTAGGGACCTGGACATGTGGATCACATCTCCAACAGTCCAGGAGAGCAGTTCCCGCCTGGGGTCAGGCAAAACCCTTTCCCGACTGACCTCAAACCCTCTCGCTTCCCTACGGAAACCACCGACCTGCTACTTCTAAATACTCCCACCCCCACTTCAACCCCAAACCTTCAACTTCTCTCCCGTAGGCAACGCGCCCCACTGCAATGACAACTGGTGATGCCGAAACTGGTCCCTGACCGGCTGCCTGACCCGGTTTTGGATGGCAAGAATAGCTCGTACGGATTGGGAGCGCGGCCCCGGCAAATTTCTGTCACTGGGGTGGCTCGGCCCCTCTCCGGCATCCTCCTCTCTGAGAAGAAATTGCTCATTACATTCAGGGAGGGGAAATCCTAATGGGATTTCTCCTTCCCTTTCAGTGCTCCGAGTCGACGGGCTCCCGATGCCTTTCATCCCGGGCGGCAGGAGCAAAGGCAGCGGAGATTTATTTGTAATCATCGGAAATAAACACGCTTCCTCAGAAGTCAACACAAAAAAGAACAGAACCTGGCCGGGCTCCCGCTTCGTTACGGATGCAAATGAGGCACGTGCCATCAAAACCCGGCAGTGCCTCTAATCCTCTCCCCACAATCTAAACCCTCACATCAGCCGTGGGGACAATGACATCCGTGGCATGTGACCACGGGGCTCGCCCTGCCGGCTCCCCGAGGGCGGGACTGCACCGCCCGGCTTTCGTCGCTGTCAGCCCCGATAGTTACTCTTTACAGCCACTTCGTCTTCCTTCCCCAGCCCTTCCCACTGTCTAAGCCACTCCTGGGGATCCCTGCTCCCATCTACCCCATCCCTTCTGCTGCCTGGATGTGAGGTCACAGCACCCTGAGGATGGAGAGGACCCGCAATGTGTCCTTTGCCGTCACCCACGTCCCCTCAGGCCCTTGCCACCCCCTCGGCATGTCCCTAATTGTCACCCTGGCTCCCCATCCACCGTGGGGAAAGGTGTGGGATGCTCGGGGAGATTGGCCAACCTCAACTGGGGTCCCATAACCTCCCCTCTCCACCATCAAGCTCTCAGCCCATGACCTCCCACAAAACCATGCGCCGCCGCCTCTTGTTCTCTGCAAGCTGAATTCATTGCCTGGCTCTACCTCTACCGGGCTGCTCTGATACCCCAGGTGCTCCTGGTCCTGCTCAAATGAGGTCAGGATTGACGGCGAACCCTTCCCCACCCTAGTTCCCCCGTGACCCTCCGAGGGCTACAGACCCCTCCTGCTCTCCCCAAAGGGATGGGGTTTGCCCACCCACCTGCTACCAAACCTCCAAACGTGAAAAAAAACCCAAGCCCCAGATTGACACGTTAGAGGCTGCTAAATATAAAACACCAATCTGCTGGCGAGGGCAAGGGCTGCCGAGTTGCTCCGTTTCAGATAGTTTAATGGTGTTTTGGTCCCTGACTGCCGCCGCCAGACATTAGACTGATCACAAGATGATGAGGAGGGTGGAAGCCGTCTGCTCCAGGCATCCCCGCTCCAGACTTAATGCCGGTCCCTGAGGGCTGCCTGTCATCCCAGCCATTGGGTGGGTGGCCTCGGTGACAACCCCAGGGGGCACAAACCAGGAGTCGGGTCAGTGCCCAGCTCTGGCCCGAGTGGACTCGGGCAGGGGGTCTGCATCCACCTTAGGCTTGCTTTCTGCCTGCATCCCAGTCTGGGAAGCAGAGACCCGGGTACTGCTGTGATGCTAAAGCTGATCTGCACTATGGATGGCTTAGGAACAGATCATAGTTTCCACAGGGAAGGGACGAGTGACAAGACAACCAGCCGCGCGGTGCTGCCACCATTATCGGACACAGCTTCTCCCCAAAGCCCTTCTCAGGATTTTCAGAATTAATGCTCCGCATCCAGCAAATCCAGAGACCGCAGCCGGCGCTGATAAAGCCAGTTGGCTTCCCCTTTGCCTCCTAAAGCTCTCCTTTCCCTCCTCGCTGCTTTGCCTTCCAGCTGGCGGGGACGCACGCTGCCCTGACAACATCCTGGGCGAGGGGACGGCTGGTGTGACGGGGACCAGTGCTCGGGCGCGCTCTGCTCCTGGCCCCCAACAGATTTTGCCACCACAAGTCCCTTGTTTCTCATGTCACAACACATCCATATCCCCACGGCTGAGACTTTGCAACCCCCAGGGAGGTCGGCGGTGCCTTCGGTGCTCTATCCGAGCCTATTCCCGCACGGAGCCACTGCGTCCCTCCCCTGTCGCTCTGCCTGCCCCAGAACAAGGCAGAGCCATGGAAACCTGCTGTGAAATGCATCACCCCTCAGAAAAAATCACAGCAACGCTCTCAGCCCTCGGGACTGCACCAGGTTGGCAAACAGCCTCTGGCTCCAGCCTGCAAGATCCTGGTTCTCCGGGGGGCTGCGGTCCGGCTGCGTCCACGTGTCGAGATGGTCCTCTGGGACACGGTGGGGAAGGCCGGCGGGCATCCGCCTCGGCCCTGATGGCTTGCAGCCATTGTTAGCTTAGGAGAAATCTTCATAAGGAAACAGGAGGCGGCAGCAGAAAAAAATAAAGCCGGAGGCCTTCGCATAGAACAGATCAATGGGGATGTTTATAGAGCAGGTGGCACTTCAATGCTAACAGCAGCAGAGCCAGTCGATCCTGGTGTCCACACCTCATCTCACAAACAGAGATGGAAAACGACGGTGCTGGGGAGGGGAAAACGCTCTGGAGGAACCCCAAACACAGCAAGAAGTGCGGTGAGGCACCCTTCCCTGCCCAAAAACCAAAGTGATAGCGCTCTCTCCCCAAAGCCAGGTGGTCCTTGACGTGGCTGGGCACCAATTCCTGACTTGCTTGTGTCCACTGGGCCATCCTGTGGGTTGAAGAAGGTTGGGACATCATCCCAGCTCCTCTCCAAAACAAAGGACAGACATCAAATGCCATACACCATCAAGACTTCGTTACCTGTCCTAGGAAACATCAGTGGCAATCTGGCCATCCTGCCACTGGAAAAAAGCTGGAAAGTCCTCCCAGCTCCTCTCCAAAAGAGAAACAAAATCTGCCAGCGCTTACCATTGAGGCATCTCTACCTGTCCTAGGAAACACGGACCCTCTGGTGGCCACCAGGCAGTCCTGCACAATGACTAAGGCTGGGACATCCTCCCACCTTCTCTCAAAACTCACGACCAACGGTCCACCAACATTTACCATCAAGGTGTAGCTACCCATCCTAGGAAAAAACAGCAGAGAGCTGTCTGCTCACCAGGGAAGCCGAATTCCCCCCCTACCCTAAAGCTGGAGCTCTGCCACACGGCCCAGCAGGGAAGAAAAGACCCCACACCATGGTGGTGCCGACGAAGGGCTACGATCCGACACACACACCCCCCCCTGCCACCCCCAGCTCGGCTGAGCCCTGCGCCTCCATCAGCGCCCCGTGTACCCAATGCAATCAGTGCTTGTCTGACACAATGGCAGCACCCACGCCCCAGCTGATTTCTAGTGTTCTTCAATCAACAAGAGCAGAAGAAACGCAGCGTTTCTCGCCGGCGGGGCCAGCACACCCCCACTGGCAATGACACCCGGCCCACTATGCCTGGGGTGGGCTTGGAGGGCTTGGTCTCCCTTTCTGATGACTTTTTCCTATTTCTTTTCCCCTTCCTTTCATCTGCCTTCCCAAGGTGGGGAGAGGCAGAAGGAACTGTCCCACTGTCACAGTTAGGTGTGTTAAGTGCTGGTAATTAACGCGTGGCCATACGAGGCTCCCACCACTCCGACTGAGCCGTCCCGATGGGACTGGTGACTGTCTCTGTCTCAGCCAGACGAGGGGGGACCCTTGGGCTGCTGTCCCATCCTACCAACACACGAGAAGAAAAGATGCTGGCAGCTTGGTTACAAGGTGGGCCAGGTGTTGGGGGTAGAAGGACTTTCTGTAGAGCCTGCATGAAGCCATCGTTCCTCTGTCCCTGGCTTGGGGATGAGAAAATTGCTCTCAGTGCCCTCCCACCCCTCCCCAGTGTGGGACAGGTTGGTAATGCTGTGAGGAGGGTGGCAGAGGGGCACCTAGGTGATGACCCCTGTGTGTTTTCCTGGGTGAAATGACGGCATGTAGGGTTTGCCTTTGGAGGGAAACCCATCTGGGTCTCCCTTGCCTGTGGTCCTCGCTCTTTGGGTTCTCTCTCCCCGATAGGAACCAGGGAAGGGAAGCAAACCTCATCACCCGGCGTGTACCACCCCCCCTTTAATTACCACCAAAAAATCTATCTGTCATGAGACACCCTCTCCTATCTCTGCGGCTCTTAAGGGTAATGGAGAGGTTTCAGTCTTGGGAGGATAAGTCTCGGGCTCTTGGCTGCTTGCCCGGGAGGATTATTTTACATCAGGTTGAGTTCTGTAGTAATTATCTTCAAAACAGCTGGACTGCTGGATAAACTCGCTGTATCTTAACGCACAATACGAGAGCAAATACGGAAAATTAAACGTTGGTTTCAGACAGGCCTGACAGATCGTCGGGGAGAGCGCTGGCCCGGCCTCTCGGAGGCTGAGGCTCGGTGGGCTCCTGCGCACGACAGGGGTGGGGGAGGCTTGTCCTCCCTTTGAAATCAATTCCACCTTCCCCAGAGACCGAGAGGAGAGGGGGAAAAAGAGATGCCAGATGAAGAACCCCTGTCCTAGACAGGACAAGGGGTAATGGTTTTAAATTGGAAGAGGGGAGATTTAGATGAGATACCAGAAAGAAATTCTTTGCTGTGAGGGTGGTGAGAGCCTGGCCCAGGTTGCCCAGAGAAGCCGTGGCTGCCCCATCCCTGGAGGGGTTCAAGACCGGACTGGACGGGGCTTGGAGCAACCTGCTCTGGTGGGAGGTGTCCCTGGGCTGGAATGGGATGATCTTTAAGGTCCCTTCCAACCCAAACTGTTCCATGATTCTATGATAAGATGATTCACCCCCAAGCTCACAACAGGACAGGGAAACCACCCTTTCCCTCACCCCCACGACTGAACCACGACGCAGTGTTTGATCCGAGCTGGGTGTTTCGCACAGCCCCGAGCCTTCTGTAGAAGCCCAAACTTCCCTCTCCGCCCTCCGGCTCTGAAATGCCTTGCTCTGAAGGTTGAGCCCTCAGCTCGAGAAACTAATTGCCAGAGTGGCAGAAATTTCACCAGCCGTTAGACAAAATAACGCTAGCCACCCGAGAAAACCCTCTGCTGCCTGCTCTCGCCCAACCACAGGGCTTTCCACGCCCCATCTCCCCGCCGGGATGAGGGCTGGATGCTCCCCTGTCATGGACACCGAGGACCTGATGGAACCCTGGATGAAGAAGTCATCACTGGGATGCGATGACGACAGCCTCCCCGTTCCTAAGCAGGAGCCAGATGGAGATCACTCCGTCTCCACCCTGGTACCTCCGCCTCCAAGTGTCTCCAAGGGCCTGATCCCCAGTGACCCCGTGTGGAGCCAATTAAAGGGGGGGGGGTTTATTTGTTTGAGTTGTACGTGAATATACCAAATTACATTATCAGATCATCGGCCTGCTTCTGATTTATTCCTTCTTTGTTCTTCAAGTCTTCGTACATCTAAGCAATTAACCTCTCAAAGAGCTGGAGAACACATAATTATCCTCATTTGTCTAAACGTCACCAAGATGGCTGCCTTTCAATTAACCTTCTGGGAATGGAGGGAAGTTGGAGTGATACAGTGATCATTTCCAACTTCGCCGTAGCCTCTTCCTTTCTTTTTTTTTTCTTCTTTTTTTTTTTTTTTTCCCCCTCCATAAAGTAATTTAATTGAAATATTCAGATGATAAAATATAGCCAGATAACTGTTACCGCAGGTAACGGGATCAAGAGGGGGCTTGCGATCGAAAGAGAAGTCAAATGAGGTACAGTAATATTATATCAATACGTGGCACTTCCATCTAAAAATATCACAGCACTTTGTGCTTATTAATGAGAGGAGCCTTTCCCGCTCCCCGGCGGGCTAAGACTTACGTCACTTCCATATGTCACTGCTACCCATAGGGAAACTGAGGCAGGGGACCAGCTCTGGTGCCCGGGGAGGGTCAGGGGGTGGCACAGCGTGGCCGGGAGCATCCCCAGAGCCTCGTCCCTCTGGCTGGTCCCATCCTACCCTGGGAAAAGGTGGCTCCATACCCAAGTGAGAGCCAGGCGGTCATGGCCAAGCTGCTCTCGCTGTCCTTTCATTTCAATATTCGCATCCAACCAACCCTAAAGCATTTTTGGCTCCAGAACCTCTGCTTCCAGCACTGGAAAGAGGAGGTGGCCACGGCAGGGCAAGTGCTTGCCCTCCCTGCACACTTGGTGGGTTGGGAGCGACTGAGACGAAGACCAAAAGGATGCTCAGGACTCCTTCCATCCCCATCTCTCTCAGCCCCGGGTGGCCTCTCTGCCCATCCCCGTGGATGATCCCAGAGGAGATGACACAGTCAAAGTCCTTCTTGGGGACTCCACAACCACCACCCAGTGGCACCGCAAGAGACCGCCCCGGTCCCATCCCGAGAGATGAAGCGAGGATAACACGATGGCCACCGAGGTTCTTCTCAGCGCAGGCTGACGGCCAGGTAATTAAAATGCAAGCCAGAGCCGAGGTTCCTATCGATAAATCTCTGCGCTTTTGGCTCTTTGCCTTGACAGGAAGCCTATACCTGGTGCGGGGAGTTCAGACCAGGGGGGGAGGCGCAGAGAAAGGCCCTGCTTTAATGCACGGCCATTTTCACGCTGCCTTTGAGTAATGGGCCTTGCAAACCAGCACCCCGGCGGCCTGACATAGATATTTTAATTTTTTTATGATTATTATTATTACTTTTTTCCCCCAAGGACACGCACGCTCCCGATCCAACAGGTGATGTGAGCAAACGGTCCCCGAGGGCAGCTGCCGCCTCGGCGCTGGGCGGCTCCGGTCTTATTTGATCCCAGCTGGGATGATGAAGAAGAGAGCCAAGAGCCAGGGCAGGGAGAGGATAACCCAAGGCTGGGGGAGGCAATGGAGCAGAAAACGACACCTGGAAAGCGGTGGCGGGGAGGGAATGCACACCGACACCCCCGCAGTCTTGGGGTGGAGGCACCGAAACACGTCTGCAAGCGCTCGATTCTCCTCCAACGATCTAACTATGGATTTCTGCCTCTTGCCGGAGCTCCTGAGCATCCAGTTCTAGTCTGAATATACAGGGCGGCCAGAGGTGCCTCCCACACTGCCATCTCACTGGGGAGAAGGAGGGGATGCCTCGGTTGCTGGGAAAAGGGAGCCTGCTGCCCTACCAGGGAGGGTCCAGCCCCTCCACTGCAGACCTGGTGGCAGAGGTCATACATCCCTGCTTTCAGTTGGAGGGGACCGTGGGGCTGGCTGGAGAAATATGTAGGGTTGAACACGAGGCAGGAGGGGGGGCGGTTCAAGCCCTCAGAGCGTTCTGGGGAGCAGAAAAGTGGAGCCCACCCCACACATCCCTTCGCCCCATCCCTCCCTTTCCGCCTCCATCTGTCTCCTTCCTCTCCCTCCCTACCTCTACCCTTCAGCACATCATCCAATGGGCCACCATGGGCTGTGCTGCATCCCCGTACGACCACACGGAGGAAGAAGATGCTCCAGCACCAGCAGGACATAATCCAACTGCCCCCCGGACCCACGTAGTGCCTTCCCCCCCTCACTCCCCTGGGGCTGCGTGAGATTCGATCCCAGGGCTGAACACATCCTGGGATATTGCTCCGAAGCTCTACCGCTGAGCCAGATGCCTAGAATCCTCCTCCTGGTTGTCCCCACTGCCTCCTGGCAAGAGGCTAGGGTGACATCTCCCAGCCCAGCCCAGCCAACGAGTTAAGAAAACAAGATGAGCATGACATGGAGCCAAAATGCAGCACTTTTGGGGCACTGGAGCCTCCTGGGTCCCCAGGAACCTGCTGCTGCTTCCCCATCCCTGACCTGCTGCCTTCAAAACGTTATCTGGATTTCACTGCAAGGACTGTAAGGGATGGGAGATGGGCTCAAAAGCGAGCTCGGAGTCCACAGCAGGATCTTCCCATCCTCCCTGCCGGCTCTCAGGGCTGTTAGCTCAGCTCCAAAGGGTCACAACCAGGTTGGGAAGAGGCTGAGCTGGTGAGACCTCACCGAGACCCGAGCTCTGCTGCCCAACTTTCCTTCTGGGGCGTCACGCCCAGGTCCCAGGACCAGGAAAACAACCCCTCCTCCTGCTGGGGTGCAAACCTGAGCCCTGAATGACCCCATGGCCCAACTTGCTGCATCTCCTGGACCCCCCTCGCCACGGGAAAGGTAGACTTAGGGAGCAGGCGGCTCTGTCTGCGGCTCCCGCCAGCCCTACCAAGTTTCAGCCAAGCGGGAGGTGATGCAGAGAGACAGCTACCGCCTCGCTGGGAGAGGCAGGAGTCTGGGAGCAGTGTCTATAGCACTCCCCGGGCACCTGCGTGCCCGAGCCACTGGTGCATGCTCTCCTGGTCGGCGAGATGCTTCGGGGCAAAGGGGAAGGAGCAGCCTTTCGGAGATAAGGCATCTGCGCCTCCATCCCCCCTGCCGAGATGCTGCTGTTTCCTACACAGGCATCTCTCTCCGGCTCCGTGAGGTCTGACCACAGCTCACGGGGGTGAACACAATGTTTTCCACCTTTCTTTAGAGGCGCAGAGCCGGGCTCTTGGCGATCTCAGCCACCCACGGGCAGTACATTTCATTTATAGCTATCGAAAGGCTACAAAGCCACCCCAGACACTTCATCCGTGGGCCTGCCGACAGCCTAAAGGACCTGAGTCAGGGAAGCTGAGAGCTGTTCTGGGAAATTCCTGTGGCTTTTCTACCCGTAATGCCAAAGAAAAAAACCAAAAAGGGGGGGTGGAGGTAGTGGGGGAGAGAAGGATGGCGATGCCGCACGCCCACGTGCGCCTACAGAGCGGGGAGACGGAGCACCGGGCCCGGACGAGAGGAAATCGTTCCCTCCTGGCAAAGCTGCCAGCTCAAGGAGAAACATAAAACCCCACCACGAAGGGCTTGCCTACTTTATTATAACATTGCCTTTAATTTATGCGCCTGCCTTTTATGATTGTTCTCTATCACTGTTCCCGGGGCTTATTTATAGAGAGCCATTAGCACGGAGAGCAAGCCCTGATGAGCCAGCGTTCGCAGCGCCTGCCGGGGGAGAGGGGATATAAACCCAGACCAGGAGGAGTAGGAGGAGGTGGAGGAGGTGGAGGAGGAGGTGGAGGCGAGCTCTCGCGTGGGGCTGCGGCCAGGCCTCTCCCCGAAAGCCAAGCAGGATAATTTGATCTCAGAGTGTGATACAACTTCAGCTCACGTGGCTCTCTTTGGGTGGACTGCAGCCTCCTTCACACGCACTTTGCTGAATTCCCCAGCCCCAAAGAGCCACTGCAGCTTAATTGGGAGGGGAGGCTGAGAGCTTGGGATCTGCCCATCCACGCCAAGCACAAAAAGGCTAAGGATGCAGAGAAAAGCCCCTGGTAGGTGGGAGAAGAGAGCTGCAGGGGCATGGAGGGGGCAGGAAACCTCAACTACATGCTGTATATGCCCAGACATCCCTGTCTGGCCACCCCAGCCTGCATCCCTGCCCGAGCATCCCTGACTGCATGACCGCCTGAGCGCAGGCGTCCCTGCCTGGGAATCACTGCCTGCATCTCTATCGGCATCCCTGCCTGGGCATCCCTGCTTGAGCATCCCTGCCTGAACATCCCTGCCTGCACTCCTGCCCAGGCATCCCTGTCCGCATCCCTACAGGGCATCACTGCCTGCATCCTTACCCAGGCATCCCTGCCTGAGCATCCCTGACTGCACAACTGCCTGTATCCCTGGCATGGGCATCCCTGTCTGTATCCCTATCGGCATCCCTGCCTGAGCATCACTGCCTGAATATCCCTGCCCAGGCATCACTGCCTGCATCCTTACCTGGGCATCCCTGTCTGTGCATCCCTATCAGCCTGCATCCCTGCCTGCATGGCTCCCTGCATCCCTACCCATGTATTTGCCCAAACAGGACTGCCTGCATCCCTGCCTGGGCAGCCCTGCCTGCATTCCTATCGGCATCCCTGCCCAAGCATCCGTGCCTGAAATATCCATGCCCAAACATCCCTGCCTGCATCCTTACCCAGGCATCCCTGTCTGTACACCCCAGCCTGCATCCTTGACTGCATGACTATCTGCCCCCCTACCCAGGCATCCCTGCCTGCATTCCTGACCGGGCACCCTTGACCACATCCCTACCTGAGCATCACTGCCTGCATCCTTACCCAGGCATCCCTCTCTGTGCACCTCAGCCTGCATCCCTGCTTGCATCCTGCCTAAGGATTCCTGTCCATCTCCTCCCCTTACACCTAAAATCAAGATGCTCCGAGGGCCGCACAGACGCCCCGTACCAAAAACTTCACGCCACCTGATTATTCCCAGTTACAACCATCGCCCTCCCAACTCCGCCGTGACCCACATCCTATGGCAGTCATTAAAACCACCCCTGCTGAAATGATGGGCTAATTACAGGCGCTGGCAAGGTCCAGCCCTCCCCCAAAAACACACCGCTGGGCACAGGAAAAATACAGGGGTTAAACCCACGGCTAAGCGGGTAGGTGGGTCTGCTGGCCGAGAGAGACGATGTAAAATGAATTTGTACGATCAAAGCCTTCCCATGCAGTTTGCAGGTAATTTGTGAGGAGAACAAAAGCCTTAAATCCAGCCACTAAATTATTCAGCACGGCTCGTCCTCCCGGCTCCCGCGCTCCGGTGTCCTTCAAGCCCTGCTCGGCGGTGATTACGTCCCCCTCGGCGCACGGGGAAGCGGGAAAGACGGAGCCGCCGATCCGACACCGGGGTTTGATTTACAGAGAGAACCCGGGAGAGGAGACAACCACCCTCAGGAAAAATAAAAAACAACCAAAAAACCTCTCCCCCAAAAGACACTTCAAGCTCTAACCATCCTGTCACTCTCCTCCTCCCAACCCCTTCCCTGTGCTTGATCGCTCTTTCAAGCAGGATAACGCCAGCCCACCACGAGGAGCATTTTGCATCAGCCTTGCCCAGATGCACCACTGGAGCCAGATCTACCACCACAGGGATAAGACGTGCGACTGGGAGAGCCGGATGAAACCAAAAAGGAGCTACCTGGGCTTCTAGTGAGGTGCTTACCTCCCAGTGCCCAGTTTCTGAGCCAACCTGGGTGCAAGCTGGCCCCCTCGTAGCTGTGTGGTGCTCAGAAGCTGCCTCAGCGGGGTTGAAGCCAGGCATTGCTCCATCTCACCACCCTAAACCTCCTCAATGGCTTCGGGAAGAGCTGGGCTCACATCAGGCATGGGGCAACCTATTTTTCCCAGCTCCAGGATCATCTGGAATACAACTGGCTGCCCTCACTCCACAGACTTTCCCTTCAGAAGGGTTGGGAGATACGGTTGCATCCAGATTGCCAAATGCTCCGACTTCTTTCCTGATGGAGCTAGTGATGAGGACCGAGGCCCTTGCTACCACAGCTTCCCTCCACAGCAGGGGGAGATGCTTGCAAAGGACCTGGCAGGGCAGAACATGCCCACGCTGGTCCAGGGTAGATGGAGGAGGGTGGGCTGGGGAGTGGAACGCCACGCATGAGCTCGTGGCCCAGCACTGTCGCTCACCCTGGCTCCTCTCACCACCACAACCATCACACTTTTCTCTGAAAACCCCAACATTCCAAGGCAGAGTCCCCTCCAGTCAGAACAGACCGGGTGGGGAAGAGCCCTTTGGATCACAAAGCGGAGCGTGGCAAGAGGCACAGTCATTTTCTAATACCTGAAGTGACATTTTGCGAGTCCCTCACACTCAGCAGTGACACTGACAATGTCATAATAGGGATATGAGCACCGTGCATCTCCTCGCTGGCCCGGTACCCATCACTCAGGTGTGATGGATGGGCGGCAGGCTCGGGAAGCCGCTGACAAGAAGGATCAGCGAGCAGCTCTCTTTGTGGCTCTGGGTAAAGACTAAGCCCGTTCCCTCCCCAGCTCCATACGGCTGGGAAAAAGGTGAGTTACCATCTCACACGGCTGCCCCCAGGGCGCTCAGCCAGGCATTTTGGTGGCAGGATGAGGGTAAAGCCCACTGAGGTCACCCCAGAAAGCCCTGGGGCTGGATGAAGTCCCATCACCCATGAGAACTCCATGGCGATGGATGTGCACGGGGCTCCCGGGCAGCATCATACCGTCGCTCCTCTCCACCATCCCACCCACAAACACAAGTGGGGTTTGCCTTGTGGGGCTGGAGTTTTTTTAATCTATAACCTTCTGCCCTCCCCAGGAAAACACACAACACACACTCC
>VZTM01038882.1:38883-56438 GCA_013400555.1 Jacana jacana | reverse complement strand
ATTGAGCCCTTCTCGACGGCACAGGGTGGCAGAGCCCTGCACGGCTCTCCGGAGCAGTACAAGAACAGAACTGGGTATTTTGCGGCTCTCCCTGTCACTCTCTGAGCAAAACAGCAGTTAACAAAGGTCAAAACTTGAGGCTGTCACTAAACCTGCCGCCTGCTAAAGAGGGTTATTTTCCTTCCCCCTCCCACCCCACCGGCTCCCCCCTTGCCTTTTCTCCCGCCCGCCTGGGAAGCGTCTCCCAGCACATCGGCCTGGGCGAGAATGGCATTTGTCCTGACACCTTCGGGAACTCAGCTCCGAAGGGGAGAAGGACAATGGCAATGAGAGCAGCTGTCACAAGAGCCAGAGTGGGGAGGACAGGTCCCAGTGATTGGCACCACCACACTCTCCTGTCTCTGCCAGCAAATGCCAGAGAGGGACTAGAAACACATCCTCTTTGCCCCCAGGGCATCCCAGCACCCGGAGCAGCCCGCTTTGGACAAGGACAGAATCCTAGAATGGTTCGGGTGGAAAGGGACCTTCAAGATCATCCCGTTACAACCCCCTGCCCTGGGCAGGGACACTTCCCACCACACCAGGTGGCTCCAAGCCCCCTCCAACCCGGCCTTGAACCCCTCCAGGGATGGGGCAGCCACAGCTTCTCAGGGCAACCTGGGCCAGGCTCTCACCACCCTCACACCAAGTTCTTCCCCACATCTCAGCTCCATCTCCCCTCTTTCAGGGTCAAACCCTTACCACTCACCCTAGGGATCTCCTCCCTCATCAAAAGTCCCTCCCCAGCTTTTCTGGAGCCCCTGGAGGGACTGGAAGGGGCTTTGAGGTCTCCCCGGAGCCTTCTCTTCTACAGACTGTACCCCCCTCGACTCTCTCAGCCTGGCCTCCCAGCAGAGGGACTCCAGCCCTTCCAGCATCTCCACAGCCTCCTCTCATTCTGCTCTAACAGGTCGACATCCTTGGGATGTTGGTGGCTCCAGAGCTGGAGGCAGCACCGGGTGGGGGTGATGGTGGTTCGTCTTCCCAGAGTGGAGCAGAGGGGCAGAACCCCCCACCCCATCCTCGCCCTTTTGGCCACGCTGCTGGGGATGCTGCTCAGGATGCAGGGGTGCTTTCTGGGCTGTCAGCTCGTGCTGAGCTTCTCACCCACTGAAACCCTCCAAGTCCTTCTCTCCAGGGCTGCTCTCCAGCCACTCTGCTTAGAGGGGAAGGAGCCCCGTGGTGCCACATATGCAGGACTCAACACAAACCTTCCTTCGTACCAGCGAGGTCCCAGGGGAGCACAGCCCCGGGGGGATGACTCCATAGGCAATCCAGCCTCATTAGCTCCACGGCTCGCTCCACACCCCGATTTGCTGCTCCACATCCTGGCCCACCAGACCACCAAAACCCCACGGTGAAGAGCAGCAGCATCCCTCTAAGGTGGTGAGGAGGAGGAAGGGGTTGCATCAGTGCGGGGAAGAGCTTTTTAGTTAAGTTAATTAATTGTGAGGTTTGAAGGGCGCCACTGCCGCTTGGTGCTCGCCGGCATCAACAGAGGGAGGGGGGAAAGAACCAATCCATCCTCACCCAGTTGAGGTGGGGGGGGGCAGGGGGGAAGGGGTGAAAAACCCCCAAACAACAGATAAAACCCACCCTCATCATCTAACGTTCCACAAACGCCGGGCACCCAAACAGCCCATCTTTGTCAGGAACCTTCGTTCCAAGAACCACTTAGAGGCTTTCATCAACACATTATAATATTAATCAAGACTCATAATGCAGAGTGATTTGCATGCCAACAAATATATTTACACTGTAAATTGTTTGTTGAGAAGCCTCAGAGAAATACGCAATTCGCTGCTATTGAACTTGGGTAGCGGGGGAAAAAAAATAAAACAACCCAAGACAAATAAATAAATAAATTAATAAATAGAAACCTACAAACTCCCTATAGAGTTGGTTCCTTCTGGTTTTGGCAACCCAGCTCATTAACATGCGTTCTCGTTTCCACGAGGGCTTTTGCTCGAAGCCACGCAGCTGGATCACAGCAGTCGGGGAGGGAAAGGCTTATTAAGGGTCTTGTACCTAAATCCAGACCACCATCTCCTCGACAGAGGAGACTCAGCCTCTGAGAAACCTGTCCAGAGCTCGCCAACTAGCCACAGCATGGTGACTGTCACCCATGGGAGACTCTGGCTGACCTGTCGAGTGGCACGGGGCTATTGACACAGCCCTGGGGTTCCTGGTTCCCTTAGGCTGGCCTGGATGAAGCCAAGCCAAGTGACCCTGGAGAAGGCGATTCCCATAAAGAGGGGGATGCTCACAGCATGGGGAGCCAAGGGGACAGGGAGGCGATGGATGGGCAGAGCTGCCAACACCCACGGCTGAAGTCAACCAAAATGGCTTGGATGGGTGGCATCAGGAGGACTGTGGCAGCGCCTGGGAGGTGACGGCACACTCCTGGGTCCTCCTGCAGCTCCCACTGGGAGAGACAACAACTTGGTTCCAATGCTAGAATTTGGGAGGTTTGTCCCACACTGACAAGCCCTTAAGGTCTCCGGCACAGTGTGGAGTGGCCAAGAGGAGCATCAACTGCCTGCTCTTACCAGCACAGCTGTGCAACGCAATTTGGATGTCCAGCCACTGAAGGAGAGGATGAGATGGGAGGCAACTCAACTGGGAAGCAAGAAGAGCATCAAGAGACAGGGCTTGGACCCTTCTCGCATGGTTGGCATGCTCACACTGTGTTACTCATCCCAAGGGATCTTCCCCACCTTTCTCTCCTGCTTCCTCGCCCCTTCCTAGCCCTGCTCTTCCCAGAGCAGATCCGGCCACGTCTCCCAATCCAAGAGGTTGACGAGCCACCGCTGTGCTCCCCGTCCCCCCTCTCCCCTCGCTGCCCCCCTGGGGCTCCAGCGTTGGAAAGGATGATTAGTAAGGGTGCTAGAGGAGAATTCAACGGAGTATTCCGTGGTGCCTCTCTGAGCAGCTGAAGAGCCGATTAGCAGGAGGCATTGATCTCCCGGTTCAGAGATCTTCTGAAGAGTGAGGTGGTAAAATAATGGGAGGGAGGAGGGAAAAAGCTAATTAACACTTCCAGGGTAGCAAGCTCTCCGTGTGGAGCTGATTTTAATAGATATAACAGAAGGTGTCCTGGACAGCAGAGTAAGCGGCATTCGTTCACCCACTGGCTGTCCTTGAGAAAAGTGTGCTGGGGGACAGGACCAGCCCGGAAGGAGGACGGCGGGGCCAGCATCCCACCCCAGGCCACCATCCCCACATTGCACTGCAGCACCTCACACCGGTGCCTCCGGCCACGACTCCTGCTCCGGCTTCCGAAGATGGAAACACGAAGGGATCCAAGAAGCTAAAGACAGGCTCCCTGCATCCCAGCTACTTATCCTGCCCCCCGGCTAGCGGCTATTTTGGGATGACGCTGATATTATGTTGGCTCTTTCCGAACCCACCGCGTGGCCGGGGCTGGAATCCCTGTGAAAACCAAGGAAAAGCCCCGAAAAGCCGGGGGAGCGTTGCGGCGGAGCAGCGAAAATCACAGGAAGGCACTTTTCAGGGTCCATCAGGTAGTTTGATCTGTTTTACATTTAATACTCCATTTCTCTACGCGTGCCAAGTGCCAGCCCCTAATCCCTCCTCGCTAATTACCCACATCAGAGGATCAGAGCACCCTTTGGGCTACCTGATGCAGACACCATTTCCCTACCCTTCTCCACGCCACCACGTTATGAACGGGCAGATGCCCTCGAGCTCCCTGTTCGCCCTGATTGCCCTCCAAAACATCAGGGAGGGAAGGAGAAAGAGGTCTGTCGGGGGCGAAGGGGCATTTTATTTGATAAAATCAGAAAGAGCAGCATGTCCTGCAGAGGGAGAATCTCTGAGACATAAATGTCAGGTTTATGAACAATTGAGCTGCTCGGTGCTTGCCCGAAATTGCTCTTTAAGGTCAGTGCTGTAAGTGTTCCCTTGGGCAAGTGGATGGGGGGGACAAGAAGTGCCAAGTGGAGAAGGTTGGCTCTGCTGTCACCAAAGAGAGGCGGAGACACCAGGCTGGGGTGAGGATGCACAGCCCCGAGGAGCCCAACACCATCCCAGACACCTACACGTACAGGCTTTGGGGAAAAAAAACAAAGCCTGGGGAATAGGAAATCTTTGCCACCGCTGCTGGGAAAGTGAGACTTCTGCTCCCTGAAATGTGGGTTTATCTGTGTGGACGCAGCACCCAGATCACTCCTGCCGAGATGCTTTGCCTCCCCTCCGTCCTGAAGTAAGCAGGATGCAGACCTCACCTTTCTCCCAACCGAGGGCTGGGGTCCCCCCTGCCCTGAGAGCACACCCTCCACAGAAACATGTCCTGTTTGGCAGCTGATTATCAAAAATGGGTTAAGGAAGGCTGGGGAGCCGGCAGGTTAGCCTAAGCAGAGCCCCAGCTTATTTGGAGAAGGCAACACATGCCAGGGGGACATTAATCTTGAGGGAAGACCAGCCAGATTTGGCTTATCCTGCTTATCCCGTTGGCTGAGGATACAGGGGCCAGAGACAATGGAGGAAGGAGCCATCAATAACGCCAAGAGGCCGCTTCAGACCGATCTGAGACTGGGAAATCCTGGCAGAGACCATAAATCCTCCAGAGCAGCCTTGAGAGCTAACAGGGCTCTCACACAACACCCAACTTCGCAACAACACGTGCAGGGTCAAATGGCTCAGCCTAAAGCCAGGCATGCTGACAAAGGACTGAGCCCTTGGATGGAAACCCTGGAACGCCTCTGCTCCCCCTTCCCGGAAGGACACCTCACAAGGGGACCGTAGGGCACTGGAAAGCAGCTCAGGACACGAATTGGAGCAAGAAGGAACAGGGGGACTGATCTTGAAAAGGTTACGGCAAACAGCCTGGAGAGGAGGGGCAAAGGATGATGCCTAGCCCAAGTTGTTTTATATTCCCCCAGGTTGTTAAGATGGGACCCTGATGGACCATATGGTCCTGTCTTGACCCTTAAATCATCTTATGCCCTTCTAACAGCAGCAACCGCTATTGCTGGCTACCATTCTTTGTTATTCTTGGCACTGGGAGACCGAGATCGCGAGGCGGCTCAACCCTGTAATGAGATGCATCAGATGGAGACCATCTGGAAGGAGCATCCAACTTTAACCTTGAGGGCTACTTGGAAAAGGACCTTCAGCCAGCAAAAGCCGCCTTCCCGCTGACAAACAGCCCTCTCTCCCACACTCCCTGCAACACACCGGGGTCTTGGGAGCCGTCAACCTCCAAAGAGCTCAGCGCTCAGCCTCCCACACTCCATGTCTACAGGACGGGTTGTCCATCTGCTCCCTGCCAAACCACCGTGTCCTCATGTGGTGGGAAAGCAGTCAAGCAGGGCCAGAAAAAGTGACCGGAGGCACTCGGGGGAAGCGGGGCAGCAGACAGCCGGGCTGGAATAAATCAATTATCCGGCGTTTCTCATCCGGAAAGGCAGGAGGGAGCTTGGAGGAAGATCCAGCTCCGATGGGGGATGGCTCTGTCACCTGGTGTTTTGGACCTTCCTTGCCTTTCCCCTCACCTCTAGCTCCCAATTCCCACTCCCTCATAAGCAACCCTCTGCGTTTCCATATTCTCCTCTAGTTAAGGGCCCTCTGCACCTCTGACAGATACTGCTGACAAATCCTGCCTGGCCACCACTTTGCCATTAGCAGAAAACTCATTTTCCAAACAACTCCGAGGCTTCTGCTTATGCTTCCATCCCAATTAGGAGAGAGACCCATAAAAAAACAACCCAACAAAACAACAAAGGGACAAAAAACATCGCGCCACAAGTTCCCGAGGCCAGAACCTGCTTTGGGTGGGTCAGAACGTTCCCCATCAAGGTGGCCCTTGCTTCTGGGGGAGAAAAAGCAGGAGGGATTTGCGCCACCAGCCTTAGGACCCCAATTTCACGGAGCAAAGCCCCAAAGCACCTCTAAGCCCGCTCTGAAAGCCCAGGAAAATCGGTTACTTCAACCGTTCCCTCAAGGGCTTTTCTGAGTTGTGCCTTTGTTCTTTCCAGTTTTTAATTAAGACCAAAAGGCCGAGGCTGTAAAAAGCTGGTGCTGCGGGAAGAGGGGAAGTTCATTGGAATGGAAATTGAGAAGGCAAATCCTCGGAAAGGCTTTCAAAAGCCCACCTTAAACGATTTTCTTTGTCCTCCTGCGGGTTAAACACCTCCTTGGAGCTGGGAGAGATCTGTCTCGAACCGCCCCTCCCGATAGCGTGGCCGCACACGGCTGGGTTCTTTAAGGAAAGAGCTTGTGCCAGGGTGGAACAGGAGTGGGACCCAAGAGGAGAGACGTACTCAACATCCCAAAAAGCCAAGGCTTCTCTGAGAAAGAAATCCTAACCAGCAATCCTAAGGACATCCCTGCGGCCTGACCCCGGATGCCGCTTCAGATCATTCGAGAAGGATCATATAAAACAACCCCCTGAGAGAAAAGATTCATTAAAAAAGGAGAAAAGAAGGGAAAAAAAAAAGAGCAGCACTTAGAGACCGTGATGGAAATAGCAACCCGCAAGGGCTGCGGGAGGGCGAGCTTTTCTTCCCACCGAGGGTGACCGCAGGGCACAGCCTGAGCTCTGCCGATGACAAACGTCACCCTCTCCAGGTGGAAGGATTTATTCCCAGTCACAGACCTCTGCTCTCCAGCCCGGGCTGGCTGGCATGAATCATCCCTGCACCCGGGCTTTGTTTAACAGCCGTCCGTCCATCTCGCCGCAGCGGAGGCCGACGCGTACCGAGGCGGGCTCGGGCTCGACGTCTGCACAAAATCCCTAGGAGGTCCCAAAAGGCGACATTTCCCCACTCCTTCTCCCAAACATCTACAAATTCTAAACTTTGCCAGACGGCACATGAGACGGGGGCGCTGTCAGACGACTTTGCTCCCACCCCCTGGGGCTCCCAGAAATATAATTTCCTGGTTTGCCCTATATAAATCTATCCGATGCCGTGCCCGACAACCCAAGCTGCCTTCCTGGGGAAGAAAAAAACCTTTCCCTCTACAGCCGGCCAAGCTCATAATTGTCCTCTAAAGAAGATTTAAAGCTTTCTCCAAGCTTCCTAGTTCTGCTCAAGGCCTCAAAAGAGGACACCACACCCTCTGCCACCGGCACATGGAAGGAAGACATTTCGGTGCCAAGGGCTGGAGAAGGGCAAACGACGGGACAGGGATAAGAGCCACAGCTTTGGAGCAAACCCCCAAACTCCTGACCCAGATTCTCCACCGCACAAAGTCACCTCTTGACGTTCCCCGAGCCAAAAAGTCACCTCGTGATGTTCTTCAGGCCAAAAGCAGGTCAAGACCGGTGGCAAAGCTCCCGGGGTGGTGCAAAGGGGCTGAGACGTCGCAACCTTTGTCACTTGGGTCCCCCATCCCTCTGCCACCATCCCTGCCCGGGATGAAGGCACCTTGGCCGAACACGGGAGGCAGCGCCGGTAACGCGGAGCCACGCGGGGAGCGTGCCAGCCACCCCGCTGCGTTATTAATACATGAACTTTGCCACCGCCCTCCCACGCTGCCTGCTGATTTCTCTACCCTATTGCATAATTAATCTGTCAACATTCTGTGACGAGGTATAAATATTAATAATGCGATCACACAGTTGGCTGTTCCTTTTAAAAAAATTCCAACTCTGCGAAGATAAATCGCGCACTTAATCTTCGCCAGCTTTGAAGAGTGTATTAAAAAGGGAAGAAAAAAAGAATAATAAAAAAAATAATTAAAAAAAAAAAGAGGATACATTTGATTTTGAAACAGAATCCTCTGCGTTTGCACGGATTTGCCCTCCCGTTCTCTCTGCCTCTCAGCAGCACGATGGGAGTATGTGGTTGAACCGTTGGCTGGACTGGTGTTATGGGAGCAATACTGGGGAGAGTTGGGGGGTGAAATGCAACCCATTTGTTGCAAGGTCTCCCTCCCCAGACAAGGACAGGCCCAAAAGCGAGGGGGCTGGGAGGTGAGACACGGGTTGTGCAGGTCCTTTGCCAGGTTAGGTCTTCCCAATGTAGAATCATGGAATGGTTATTAGAGTTGGAAGAGACCTTCAAGATCATCCAGTTCCAACTCCCTGCCCTGGGCAGGGACACCTCCCAGCAGACCAGGTTGCTCCAAGCTGCATCCAGCCTGGCCTAAACACTTCCAGAGATGGGGCAGCCACAGCTTCCCTGGGCAACCTGTTCCAGTGCCTCACCGCTCTCCCAGTAAAGAATTTCTAACCTACATCTCCCCTCTTCCAATTTAAAACCGTTGCCCCCTCATCCTGTCAACACAGGACACAACAGCCCCCTGCAAGCTGGGAAATAAAGGCAGAGAGAGCTCTCCAAGTCTCACTCAGCAATTTCTGAAGGGCAAAGATCAGGGGATGAGCGCATTCCCCCCCAGATGCTCCAAATGTGCCCACTTCCACCCCGAAAACCAGTGCTGGACGTTAAGGTTGGGATTACAGACTGAGCCTACAGGAATGGGAACCCCCAAGCACCACCCGCTTCACGCACACCTTTCAAAACACACCTCAAGGGCCTCCCGTCCATCTCAGTGTCTTGGAAAGCACCAGTCTGGAAACATGCATGTTGTGTGTGGTCCCAGGTGTGGTTTCTGAAGGATTTCCCACTATTACATCATCCCAAACCCTTCCTTAGAGGGAAGGACCCTACCTCTCCAGCCGGAAGAAACCCTGTGACACAGTTTGCAACCACGCTCTCTGAGATGACATGCAGAAGGACCATCCACCAGTTCCTCCCCACCCCTAAACCTTCACAGGAGCATCAGCCCTGCTCCTTCTGGGCTGCGAGGCCTCGGTAACATCGGTTGCCCCCCCCCCAACCCCACCCCATATCTAAATCTAACCCCCATTTTCCTTCTCTAAGGGGAAGACAAGGAAGAAAAAACCACCATCCCCACCAACCTACTCTGCAACACAAACAAGGCAAAGGGATGGCAAACTCTTCCCTCAACCACTCCAGTCACTTTGTTTTACGGAGTACTGAAATGAAAGGGATACTTCAGATTAAAAGATTTGTTTAATGGTCTGATTAATTCATTCCAAACAGACAGAGACTGTTCTGAGGATCTCTGTTAGCTCTTAACCTTTCCAGCTTGGGCTTTTTTTTTTTCTTTTGGTGTGTGTGTGTGTGTCTATAAGCGAGGATGTGTTTTAATTTAATATTCAGCGCCTGCTGCGCTCTCTCTGGGCTGGATCACATGGCTTTTCTTCTTCACGCGGCGCGGGGACCAAATGCTTCTTAAAATAAACACAGAGGAGCTGGTAAACAAGGAGGGTGAGGGCGGGAGGGCACACCTGACGGCCCGCGCACGCCACGGGCAATTACCCCATTCACCCCGGTTCACTTCACAAAATTAATTAGCACCAAACGCTGCTGGTCCATATTACTTATGAGCTAACGAGCAGGAGAAGCTGCACCTCCAAAGGCGAGTGCACCAGGTGGCCAGAGGCAAGTTTCCAGCCCACTGGGGAGGGTGAGGACCCCGACTCCGTGATCCCATGGAGATGTTGCACTGAACCAGGAATGGGGCTGACATTTGGGAGGTTTTGGGGAGGAGATCTGGCCTGCCGGGATGGCAGGAGGCAAGAAGAAACTGTGATGTTGCTCTTAGGATTTGGGTGGCCAGGGTCCATGCCCCGTGCCTGGTTTTTGTGGGCTCTGAAGAGCAGCTACACCCTGCTGGACATGTGGTCCCAGGGCCACCGTGGTACCTGTCACCCTTGTGTGTGCACAGGGAACCACGGCTTATAAATCACACAAGCAATAGGGTCCTGCTGTCCCCTCACCTGCCCTAAGGCCCCTGGTGCCTTCTGGAGACCTGAGGAATGACCAAGAGCAGGCGTGGGCACACACCATGACAGGACGGATGGCCTCCAGCACCCACACATAGATGTGATGCAGGTTCAGCTACTGCTCAGTGACGGCTGTCACTGTCACCCTGAAAATTCAGGGAGGTCTATTCCAAACATCCCTGTGTCCTGCAGGCTTGGAGCTGTTTCCCTTTGCCTCCATTCTTTCAAAGCTACAGATTTCTCTCGCCCCAGCCATGGAGTGAAACATAAGGCCACTTTGTCAGAAGGAGCAGGGACAGTGACAAACAGGTACATTAGCCCGGCGGGCGAGCATGACATGCTCCCAACCAGGCCCTGGATCAGACCAAATCAGCATCTGGCCCTCGCTTGATGCTGCTCTCACCATCCCTGTCTGAGCCCCGGATCGAGCGTGGCATCACCCTCGGGACAAGACAAACCAGAGATGCTCCCCAGGCACAGCTCAAGCATGGAGAGAAGACCAAGGGGTGTTTAATTTCCACCCCTACCGCTTACAAGAGATCGCAGCTCGAGGACTGCCAAGAAGCCTCATGATGGGATCATACCAGTGAGCCAGGGGTCAGTAGAGGCTCATCTGGGGGTTTCATGGACAACATTCGACCCTGGCGCTGCTCCGACGCCCCTCCTCACTTCCACGCCGTGTTATTTCCAGCCTAAAGGTGCCCGCCACAATTAATCCCGTCTAAATTGCTCATCTTTGCCCGTTTTAGTGACAGTCTACCACTGCTCCAGGCACCACATTATCCCCCCCACTCCCCATCCTGACATCAGCAAAGGAGACCAACGCCAAAAAATTCAGCTGCCCAGCCCCAAAACCATTTCACTTAATTCCTCTGTTTAATATTTTTCACCTCGTACGCTCACAATTATTATTATTATTTTTCTTTTTTCCATTTCACTGGTTTCACTGGGGGAAATCGCATTCTAGAGGAGGGGTTTGGGTTTTCTTTTTTTGGTTTTGGGGTTGGTTTTGTTTTGCTTCTATTACCTTTTCTCTCCCCTTTTTTTTTTAGCACAGAACAGATGTTTCACACATCAGTGTCTCTCTTGACAAAGGCGGCCTCTTTCTGGTGGGGAAAAGAGGCTCCGAAGGAAATAATCCTCCGAGCTCTAGTCCCAGATTTCCTCAGCTTTTCCTGTGCCTCCAGCCAGAGCACAAGAGAGAGCGCGTCCACCCCAGGCTCACTGGTCTGTCTCAAGCAGTCGCCCTGCCTTCCACAGGGCCTTCAGGGCGGCCTCTACAAAACTGGCAGGATACCGGGAATTGCCATTAACGGGGAGTTACGTCACTTGCCTTCACTTCAAGCCTACGCGTCCCAGAAGCTAAAGGGAGGCCACAACGCGGCGTTGGAGCATTTAGAGCGGCTCCAACTCCATTTAAAAACCCTACAGACACATCCCCACAGAGGGTCCGCCAAAGGCACCAACCCCTCTGCAGTTGGCCACCATCACACCTCGGCAAAGGACAAGGAACAAAGGAGGTCCCTTCAGCCGTCCCCCTCGAAACAGCACGAGCCTGGGACATCTGGTTCTTTTTTTGGCCTCGTGCTTGTTTTCTCCCCCGTTTTCCTCCCTCAACAGACTCGTATGAAAAATGGGGATGATAACAGCCAGCCAACAGTGGCAAACTTTGAAATATTAGCTCTGCTCGCACAGGTGAGCTGTCTCAGCGTACAGAGACGACCCTGCTAGCCTTGCCAGAGCCTGATTTTTATTTATTTTTTTATTTCTTTATTTCTTTTCCTGGCCTTAACAATAAATCACCAGCTCATCTCTGCTCCATGATAGTCAGGGAATCAGGGTAGTCGTCAACCAAACCAGCCCTGCTTCAGGAAACCGACCCACAAGCGTGGATTACTGGATACTGAAGCACTGGGAGAGGGAAGAGAGGACTGGGGCTCGCCCTTCCTATTCCTCTGGCTTCCCTATATGAGATGGGGCACATGCTTGAAGGGAAAAGCAAACAGACTCATAGAATCATAGGTTGGAAGGGACCTTTTAGCCTATCTAGTCCAACCATCAGCCTAACATGGATAAAAGCCATCACTAAACCATGGCCCTCAGCACCACATCTGCCCAGCTTCTTAGTACCTCCAGGAATGGTGCCTCAACCACTTCCATGGATTCCAACCACTTCCATTCCAAGCCTTAATAACCCCTTTCAGCGTAATTTTTTTCCTTGTCTCCAATCTAGACCTCTCCTGGCTCAACTGGAGGCTGTTTCCTCCTGTCCAATTGACTGGCCCTTAGAAGAAGAGACCGACCCCCCCCTGGCTACCCCCTCCTTTCAGGGAGCTTGGAGGGAGTGGGTCTCCCCTCAGCCTCCCTTTTTCCAGGCTGAACTCCCCCAACTCCTTCAGCTGCTCCCCACCAGACTTCTTCTCCAGACCCTTACCAGCTCCGTTGCCCTTGTCTTGGACCTGCTCTAGTCCCTCAATGTCTTTTTTTTTTACTTTTGTGGCGAGTGGCCCAAAAATAAGCCTCTCCCTACAGATACAGACCAAAGGAGCACCCCACACCGTGTGATGTGGGGGCTTCCATACTCCAGAGGCTCCTCTCACTCCAAACCATGGGAGGCAAACCGGTTTCACAAGTATGAAAGCATGGCTGGAACCATGAGTTTGGCCAAGCGTCCCAGACATAAAACCCTAGAAGAACATCCTGCCATTGCCTCTGTCGGAGCAATTCCCACTCTCTGGCACCTCCCTGCCTCGCTCCCTGCCCGAATCCCAACGCTGTGGAGCCCCATCTCCTCCGGAGCCGCCGCGATGGGTGCTGCCACCGAGCCCTTCCGCGGGATGAGATAATGTGCATTATTTGCCAAGGAGGACTTTGACATTAATTAGCAGGAATGGCGCTGGCAGAGGCTCACGCTGCGCAGCAGATGTGATGGGGGCTCACAGCTCCTTCCCTCCCCACCGGGTGGGATGGAGGGCGGAGCGGGGTGGGGGGGGTGTGTCTATGTGTGTAGAAAATTGCTGGAGCCACGGAGTTTGTGTAACGCATCCAGGAAGACTGCGTCAAGAGGGACTGTCACCGCCGGTGCCAAGGCGAGACATCCTCCCAGCAGCAGGCTGGATGTGTTTTAAAAGAGAAAAGCTGGGAAAGAGACAGATGTCACCCGTGATAGACAAGGCAAAGGCAGGGGTGNCCCGTGATAGAAAAGGAAAGGGCGGGGGGGGGGGGGTGGGGGGGGGGGTGGCTGGCACTGGCGCTTCTCTACTCTCCTCCCACCCCTGGGAAACACCAGGATGGGACACGGCCCTTCACCTTCCTCCAGAAAGTGGGCAGTGAGTGATTGAAGGGCTCGTCTGAAAGCGCTTGTTCTCTCCAGAACATCAGCTTCAGATTCAAGCCAGGCAGCTCAATCCCTCATCCTCTGTGCTCGATAAACCCTGGTCCATAAAATTTACTGCATGCTTCTAGATGACAACTGCGGGGGAAACAAAAAATAATAAAATAAAATAAAAAAGAATAAAAAAAACAACCCAACAGTGGAGTGGCGTCTCGTACAGACAGCCTTTACAGATGGCATCGCCACGGCTGATTTACACGAGACAAGAGGCAGGCCAGACTCGAGCGCCGTGAAAAATCCCGTACCTGGCCATGAAGAAACCCCTTCCTCTCTGTAGCCCCTTTGGGACACGGGGCCTGCTTCCACAGACCAGCTACAGCTTCCCAGGGAAAGCTACAGTGCATCCAGGGGCTTTGGAGAACCAGGAATGGCTCGCAGCCATGGCACCAGGTAATAACTATCACTATATGACCCACGTCTGTCCATCCATACGTGTGAGTCTTACCTAACGGACACAGCATGGGGCAGCCAGGGGGCAATGATGGTGAGAAACCTCTCTCTGAGGCCAGGAACGCTGCTGCAGGAGCTTTTGCTACCTCTCCTACATGGAAAGGAGTTCGGTCTTCCTGCATTACACACAGAGCAAAGCCAAAAGAAAGGACAGTCAGCCCTGGGGGAAATCTACAGTCTCTCCGTGTCCAGGGAAGGAGAGGTCAGAGAGATGCAGCTGATGGTAGGAGATGGAACAAAACCAAGCATCTGCTGACCCTGAGAAAAGGGCAAGGGCTTGAGACGACCAGGGTGTCTGCAGCGCAAGACGAGGCACGAGAGAACACCGTAAGGGTTGTGGAAGGTCAGCACTCAAGGATGCAGAACCAATGTACTGGGAGACGCAGCCTCCTCCCTCTTCTCAGCACCAAACTCCCCGTGGCCGCAAAAATGAGAGCTGTGCAGGCAGAGCAACCTCTACGCCACGCTCCATCCTCTCCTGAAAGATCATTAACCAGCAACAGGGGAGAAACTCTGCGACATCTAACTTCCCTGTAGACGAGGACCCCAATCACACAACACCCCTACCTGAGGTGTCCTGACCACAAAGCGGACTCGTGGTGGCATCCCATGTCCATCCTCACCCTGTCCAGCTCCATGGGAGAGGGGCTCAGGGGCTGGGAGAGCGGGTAGGCAAGAGAAGCAAAACTAAAAAAAAATTTAAAAAGGGAAAAAAAAAACCCAGAACAAGCCACGTCACGGTGAATGGAGTGGAAAGATTTCTGAAGGAGCCATGTTTGTCACATTAAATTGAGTGAAAGGCAGGCGCGGGTGCTTCCCTGCCTGTCAAGTGCGTTTGTCTCCGGTCCCGGGAAATTTTCATTATTCATTATCCGCCCGGCACGGACAGCAACAGGAGCGCGAGGCTCTGTCTAATCCCCACCTGATAATGTATTTCTGATAAGCGTGACGGAGCCGACGCTACCCACCGGCTTCACATTTCCAGCGGATAAAGTGCCATTTCCAGGAGGCAGGCGTCACGCGTTCAGACTGGGGAGACGAGGGGAGGTGTTGGCCGACAGGTCCCATGGGCACGAGGGAAGAGCAGCGACGTGGGGCTGGGGACAAAGGTGACATCAACGTCTCGCCACCCCACAGCAAGTTACACCCATGGAATTAATACTACACATAACCCAGCGGCGAGGACAACACAGCAGCAAAGAGCCTTGGGTTGACTCTTGCCAATGTTAATGGCATGGCCTTCAACGAGGCCAAGTGCCAGGTCCTGCCCTTGGGCCACAACAACCCCATGGATGGCTACAGGCTTGGGGCAGTGTGGCTGGAGCTGCCTGGCAGAAAAGGACCTGGGGGTGCTGGGTGACAGGAGGCTGAACATGAGCCAGCAGTGTGCCCAGGTGGCCAAGAAGGCCAAGGGCATCCTGGCTTGCATAAAAAATAGTGTGACCAGCAGAAGCAGGGAGGTGATTGTTCCCCTGTGCTCAGCACTGGTGAGGCCACCCCTTGAGTCTTGTGTCCAGTTCTGGGCACCTCAGCACAAGAGAGATATCGAGGTGCTGGAGCGAGTGCAGAGGAGGGACACGAAACTGGTGAAAGGCCTGGAGAATAAGGCTTATGAGGATCAATTGAGGGAGTTGGGATTGTTTAGTTTGAGGAAGAGGAGGCTGAGGGGAGACCTCGTCGCTCTCTACAACTGCTTGAAAGGGCATTGGAGAGAGGTTGGTGCTGGTCTCTTCTCACAGACAATTAGCGATAGAACAAGAGGGAATAGCTGCAAGCTGCAGCAGAGTAGGGTTAGGGCTGGACATGAGGAAAGAATTCTTCCCAGCAAGAGTGGTCAGTCAGTGGAATAGCTGCCCAGGGAGGTGGTGGAGTCACCATCCCTGACTGTGTTTAATAGTAGATTAGATGTGGTGTTGAGGGATCTGGTGTAGGGGAGAACTTGTAGACTAGGGCTGATGGTTGGACTCCATGATCCCAAGGGTCTCTTCCAACCTCTATGATTCTATGATTCTATTCTATGATTCTATGATTCATCCAACCTGGATGATCCAACCCCTCTATGATACAGAGTTCAACGCAGCAGAGGCCAAACAAAACCCATCCCTGAGACCCAGTTCAGAGCCTCCAGAAGTTCATCGCCCTTGGGGAGAGCGTTAATTCGGCGGCTGCCTGGGGTCCCTGTCCACCAGCAATTATCACGCCGCGGATCAACCTCATTGACTCCCAACGCGACGGCGGTACAAAGCTACAGCAATGGGCCATTAATATTTATCAGGCTTCATACGAGGAAAAATGGCTTGTATGATATGTTCTGGGTAATTTATGTCACGGATTTTAACAGTGGGTCACGGCAGAAGGCAGATAACAATAACCTTGTCAACTAGCAGGATTTATAGCCTGGTTAAGACACATATAAAAGTGGGATATTATTGCAACCCATAAGTATTTCAAAGTGCAAAAACTCCAAAGAAGAGGTATAAATGCCAGAGGGCTAAAACTATGGCTATCTGAGAGAGAGAGAGAGAATTTAGGTCAAGTAGAAACATGGAAAGAAGTTCCTGATGCCAAGATCGACAGAGCTGTGCAACCGCCTCCCGGGAGGAAGGAGGGGATGCTCCATTGTTTTCGGCATTTCAAACTACACTGGATGAAGAACTAAATATTACAGATGGTAGAGAGGAGCTTACACCCGTGAGGATAAAATACAACCCTTCAATGAAAAGCAGCAATGGGAAGATGACACAGCCTTCCCATCTTATTTCCCATATGTATTTAGAGCCAGATCTGCTGATTTTGGGTGATACAGCCAGGTTTGTAACGCTTTCTGCTCCCGTCAGCAGTGATGCAGCTGGAAAGGGGGGAGCCTGAGCCTCCCCCGGCTGCTGCATCACGAACAGCATCACTGCCACCTCGAGAACTGGCCCTGCAACCCCAGAGGGACACAGAGACTGCCTGGGCATGGACAAGACCAGTATTTCTACTGGAAGAGCCCTAGCTTGACTTTGAGACCCCAGCCTGGCCTGTTTTCCCTCAAAAAGAGTCAAAATGCAAACTTCCTAAGGCTCTTGGAATACTGGATCTGCTCACCTTGGCAGATGGGGAACATTCCTAAAGAGCTGAATGCCGGTCATAACAGCACGATAGGTCAGCACATCGGGGCTCAGGCAGGAGATACCCCACGCCGAAGCTCCAGCTTTTCTGGGTCCATTTCATAGAATCATAGAACGGTTTGGGTTGGAAGGGACCTTTAAAGGTCCTCTAGTCCAACTCCCTGCCCTGGGCAGGGACACCTCCCACCAGACCAGGTGCCCACCACACCAGCCCCCTCCAACCTGGCCTTAAACCCCTCCCAGGATGGAGGCAGCCACAGCTTCTCGGGGCCAGGCTCTCACCACCCTCACACCAAAGTAGTTCTTCCCCACATCTCATCTCCATCTCCCCTCTTTTAAGTGTCAAACCCTTCCCCCTTGTCCTAGGGTTCCCCTCCCTCATCCAAAGTCCCTCCTCAGCTTTCCTGGAACCCCTTGAGGGACTGGAAGGGGCTCCAAGGTCTCTCCAGAGCCTTCTCTTCTACAGGCTGAGCCTCCCCCCAGCCCCATCTCTCTCAGCCTGTCCTCGCTGTAGAGGTGCTCCAGCCTTTCCACCATCTCCATCGTCTCCTCTGGTCCTGCTCCAACAGGACCATGTCCTTGGGATGTTGGTGGCCACAGAGCTGGAGGCAGAGGGACAGAATCCTGCCCCCCCGCTCTTTGCCCTGGTGGCTACACTATTGGGGATGCAGCCCAGGATGCAAGAAGCTTTCTGGAGCCTCCTGAGGTACTGGAAGTGGCTCAAAGTTCTCCCCGGAGCCTCCTCTTCTCCAGCCTGAAACCGCCCCCCCCCCAATACTCCCAG
>VZTM01038882.1:19932-36857 GCA_013400555.1 Jacana jacana | reverse complement strand
CCCCCCCCACTGCAAGGCCTGATCACACGTCATCCATCTGCCGGCCAGTAACCCTTTACCAACCCTCCTGACAGCTCCTCTCCTGACCTTCCTCTCCCCCTCCCTTCCCAGATGTGCTCTCCCCAGTTCTCCCTTTCCCAGCTATTTGCCTGCATCTTCCTGAAGCTCCTTTCAGGATAGCAGGAGGCCTGCAGATAAATTGATACTGTAAGTAGACGCTCCAGACGGACCAATTAATCCATAACACCTACCTGGCTACAGTTGCTAGTTATTTACAGCGAAGCACACACATAATCTATTCCTTCCTCAAATGAGTATCAAAGCGCCAGCATCGCAACCACCAGCTCCGCGATGCATTTTGTAGCCCAGCCTGGTTTCTCTGGGTGAAACTCCAAGTGCTTGAAGCCCCTTAGCTCTTTCCTTGAGGACCCTCAAAGCAAACACGTGCAAGAAAAACATTACTGTGCCCAAGGTTTGCATCCGCTTGTGGCTCCTTGACTTTCCAATCCCTCCGAGAGGCTCAGGCAGCTCTTCCCTCCCTCCCTCCCCAAGTTCTCTGACCTCTGGACCTCCCAATGATGTGATTTCCCACCTGATTGATTGTAAAAGCTTTGGCTGCTCTAATCACAGATCAATGGAGAGAAAATCCTCCTGGGTGGTGTTTATCATCCCAGCAAACTTCTGCCATCCTCCTCTCCCTCTTTAACCCCTTGCTGCCTGCAGTCTCCAATGTCTCCTCCCACTGGGCGCTCCTCGGGTCAGGCTGAGAAGAAATTCCCCCAGGACATTCAAGCGACTCTCACCACCACAATTTTCTCCACCAACCTCTGCTCCTGCCTCTCACCAGAAGCCTTTTGCCCCTCGTATCACCTGATCGCCCTGAGCTTGGTACTGGTTTTGGGTTGCAAGCCCAATACCAAGAAGGAACAGGGCTGGATATGGGTTCAAGCAGAAATCAAACTCCCCTGCAAGTTGGAAGGAGGCCCAGGAGGAGCAAAGGCCACTAAAACCTGACCTGCAGACCCAAGAACTGAGTCNGGGAGGCGAGAGAACAGCCCCAAATAACTCGTCCTGAGCTCCCCCTTTAATTTCCAGCCAGATTTCATCTGACAGCCCTTTAGAAAGCGGCAGGAGAAACCACCGTCGGAGCAATAATACCATTACAGTCCCTGCGCGGCCATAGCCGAGGAGGCAATAACTGCACCCGCCGCTCACCTCTGCCTTTGGCCTCGCCGCAACCCATCCTCCTCACGACCCCCTTCCCCAAACTCTTGCCATTCCTGTATTTTTTTTACTTTTTTTAAATCTATTTTAGGATATGCTGCCTGCACCAGGGGAGGGAAAGGAGCAGCCAAACCCCACGGGAGAGGGGGAAAGTAAACCTTCCCGGCGAGAGCTGGTCCCCTGCCACAACCATCCCTNATGTGATTTCCCACCTGATTGATTGTAAAAGCTTTGGCTGCTCTAATCACAGATCAATGGAGAGAAAATCCTCCTGGGTGGTGTTTATCATCCCAGCAAACTTCTGCCATCCTCCTCTCCCTCTTTAACCCCTTGCTGCCTGCAGTCTCCAATGTCTCCTCCCACTGGGCGCTCCTCTGGTCAGGCTGAGAAGAAATTCCCCCAGGACATTCAAGCGACTCTCACCACCACAATTTTCTCCACCAACCTCTGCTCCTGCCTCTCACCAGAAGCCTTTTGCCCCTCGTATCACCTGATCGCCCTGAGCTTGGTACTGGTTTTGGGTTGCAAGCCCAATACCAAGAAGGAACAGGGCTGGATATGGGTTCAAGCAGAAATCAAACTCCCCTGCAAGTTGGAAGGAGGCCCGGGAGGAGCAAAGGCCACTAAAACCCGACCTGCAGACCCAAGAACTGAGTCTTGGAAGGCTCATACCCACAAGCGAGGGATCAGACCTGATGCACCACCGCTCCAGCCCATCAAAGCGCTTTACACCCCAGTGGCATTCCCATCTGCAGGTTTAGAAGGCAAATCCCGAGGGAAGGAGTCCCCAGGCACCACCACCCAGGCTCAAAGGCACGGCAACGCGTAGCCCAGGAGAAAACCTGGCCTTGCGACGCCATCAGACAACACACTTCACATGCTCCCCCCCCACCAGCCCCCTGCTTGCAGGCAACCCAGCCAGCGCTTCTTCCCCCCCGGTTCAAAGCCTCTTCCCTTCGGGCAGGTTATAATTGAGCACCGTGACGTTTCCCGCGCTCGGGGATGCGGCGCCGGACGAGACCCATCATCCACCCCCTCCGTCTCTCTCCAGCAATTCCTCGGCCTCAATTTTGACTCGCGGTTCCTCATCCCCTCTCAGGGGATTTGGCCCCATCTACAGAGATAATTGGAAACACACCCTNATATATATATATATATATATATATCTAAAGGAGAACGACCCACTTAATGAGCTCTGATCCCCTCCTTGTAAAGAGCGGGAAATTATCTGCGAGTCTAGGAATATCTTCATTAAAAATGCATTTAGCTGTGGAGCGCGCCGAAAGAGAGACCTGTAATACATGAAAGATTAGCCCCAGATTGCTGATTGGGCTCTTTCACATCGTTATGGTAATTAGGCTCGAGCAGGCTGTTGTGCTGACTCTGACACTTTGCCGGGGCTCGCCTTTGTCTGGGATTTAAGGTGGATTTTTTCCCCTCTTTCTCTCCCTCCCCGCCGATTCCCCACCTCTCTCCTCGTCTCGGCCCCCCGGGCCAAGGAGCCAGCATGCCTTGACTCATCAATATGCAAAATGCCGCCATCTGATTCACCCAGGCTCCCCGGCCTCGCCTCGTGCAGAGGAGAGAGGAGAAATTAATGGTAATTACGAGGGGTGAGTGGATATTATCGCTCTCCATCTGATTGCCGCTGAAACCAAATAAAAATGCAACTTAATCAGCCGATTATTAAAGCGGGGAATAAACACGGGGCGATGCGCCCTCGTCCTCCCTGCCTGGGACCGGGGTCATGCCTCGGGCACCGGCGGCGCCGACATTGGCCTCCCAAACAACTGGGAGATATATATATACACACANTTTTGGCTCCTCCGGGCAAACCCCGCTCAGTTTATCCAGCTGGAGGAGCTGGAGTGGGGAGGAAAACGCTCAGAAGGTTTTTCCAAGGAGGACCAACATCTAATGATTGCGGTCACGATCAACGAGTCTCACTCCTGGCTGTGAAGTACCGCTTCAGCGTTCCCCAGCCGCTGAACGCCCTCCATGGAGCACACACCTCCCTCTGAACCGCAGCAGGAAGGCTAGGGCAAGCTGCCTGGCTGCCTGCGAGCCACTTGCTTAACCTCCACCAGGAAAAAAGGCCATTCCGTGACACGTAACCTGCGAGGCAGCGATGCCGGGAGCCGTATCGCTGCTGGGCATCACCTGCATCTTACCCCCCCCGAGCTACAGCAAACAGCAAAATAACCTCTCCTTTCGGTCTTGGCGCAGGATCCCCACGCATCAAGGTCTTGCAAGTGCTCCCCGGCTCCTGAGAGTCAACCGAGACCATTATCATCTAGGCTGGACGGGATCTTTTAAGATCCTTGAGTCCAACCCTCAAGCCAACACTGACAAAAATCCTCACTAAACCCCATCCCTCAGCAGCCACGTCTGCCCAGCTTTTAAATACCTTCAGAGATGGTGTCTCAACCACATCCCTGGGCAGCCCATTGCAAGCCTTAATAACCCTTTCAGTGCCAAATTTTTTCCTAATATCCATCCTAAACCTCCCCTGGCGCTACTTGAGGCCATTTTCTCTTGTCCAATCACCTGTTCCTTAGGAGAAGAGACCAGCCACCCCCAGCTACACCCTCCTTTCAGGGAGCTGGAGAGAGGGAGAAGGGCTCCCCTCAGCCTCCTCTTCTCCAAGCTGAACAGCTCCCAGCCCCCTAAGCCTCTCCTCGCAAGACTTGTTCTCCACACCCTTCATCAGCTCCATTGCCCTATCTGGACATGCTCCAGAATCTCCATGTCTTTCTTGGCCCAGACCCTACTTGGCACCAACTGCTGAAGCACCTCTGGGGCACAGAGGAATTTTAGATGCAGTGGCCAAATCCAGCCAACCTAGAAAGCAGTGGGGACCACAACCAACTAAAAGCCCACCCCATCCAGCCACACAAATAACAGGGACCTGCCTCCTCCCCTCCAGCCTGGATGATAACACTTCTCTGATGACCTCGAGTCAGTGCCAGCCCATATCATTGCTCACTAATCCCACCCATGAAGCCCTCTAACCCCACTGCTCACCCTCTTATCTCTCCCTCCCCTATCTGCCCACCTTAGATTTCAGCCTAATCCGGCTCCGAGCCCAGGGGATCTCGGCAGAGCCACCGGCCTTGGATTAACCTTATGGCTCGGGAGTAGGTTTGGAGGCTTTCCAGATGTGATCTGAGCCTCTCACTGAGCATAAGAATAGACAGGAACGATCATAAATTAATCTTCTCCTCCATCTCTCCCTTCCTTATACGTGTATCGATGTGTTTCTATAGCCCCTCCGCACCCTCCCTCGGCTCCAGTCATCCATCTATCCCCTGGCAGGTCCTTTAATTACCTACCCATTAGGTTTCCTCTTTCCTGCCTCCACATTTCATCCCCTCTCTGATTGCAGCGGGGAATATGCTTTAACCCTGCAGTGGGCCACGGGGGAAGAATTTCATCAAGTGTCCAAGCACAGGGGGGTGTCGAGCTCTGTGATTCCCAGGGACGTCTCAAGAAATTCCCTCTGGGAGGCAAAAAAATGAAAAAGCTTCTAATTAAGTGGAGGAGCTGCTGTGGCAGCTGTAAGATGGACACCTACCCGAGAGGACACCGTTGGGTTGCCCCATCTGCTCTAAACCACCTCTGGGCAGGAGAGAAAGACTAAGCCATGGCTACCAGGAGAAGGACCGCAGCTTGGGAAGACCATCAAACTGTTCTGCAAAGCCCCCATCTCCTCCAAAGCCTTGCAGATAAGACCCAGGAGAATGCAACAAATAGTTGCTGCAGGGGTTTGAAGAGAGGGACTGGGGCTGCCTGATTTTGGGAAACCACAGTGGGTGCTGACACGGCATCTGCCATCGGAGCAGATGAAACTTTTGCCACGTCACAGTCCCCCGGTAATGGCACTGGTGTCCAAAAAGCCTAGCAGAGGCTCTCTGCGAACACCACCACCACCAAAAATAAACCCAGGCACCAGCAGGACAACAGCTGTAACGAAACCAGCGTGTACGTCCCACTTGGAGGTTTCGCAGAGGCTGTTCGGCTGCTGATGACTGATGACGTTTGGATTTGGGCGAGACAGTTTGCGCAGGCAATCTGCAAGAGCAGCCAGTTTGAAGACACAAGAGGCACACACACACACACACATACACACACACACACACACACACTCTGCTTTCCCCTAGTAATTGCTTAATAAGCATCGTATCGCGGCAGCCTCAGTTGCTGCGCCCGCATCTGTTTGTGAGGGACAACCCTGCGGCTGGGAAGCCAACAGTTCTAGACGTCATAAAACCACCCATCTCAGAGGCTACCATCAAGGCAGCACCAGTTTTATCCATCCCATCCCATCCCATCCCATCCCATCCCCACCACGTCTTTGCTCACACAGTGATGGCACAAGGGGTAAACGGCTTTAAATTGGAAGAAGGGAGATTTAGATGAGATACCAGAAAGAAATTCTTTGGTGTGAGGGTGGTGAGAGCCTGACCCAGGTTGCCCAGAGAAGCTGTGGCTGCCCCATCCCTGGAGGGGTTCAAGGCCAGGCTGGAGGGGGTTTTGAGCAACCTGTTCTGGAGGGAGGTGTCCCTGCCCAGGGCAGGGAGGTTGGAACTTGATGATCTTTAAGGTCCCTTCCAACTCTAACCAATCTATGATTGCCCTTACAAGCCCCCAGAAGCCAGACACGCCGCTCTCTCTTGCTGTCCTCTCCCAAACCTTGCTACCAGAAAGATTGCTTTCCCCCAAATATCTAACCTTGATCTTCCCTGCTGCAAATTAATCTGATTCCTTCCTGTCCTGTCTTGCAGTGGACGCGGAGAGCGATTGATCGGTCTCTTTTCTATAACAACTTCTGACATATTGGGAAAAAAAAAACACCCAACAACCCGAGATCGCATCTCTCTCTTTTGCCTTCGGGTCCTGGGGATGGTACTCGGGGGTTTGCCTGGAGCTCTGCACAAAGCTCCCTTCCCTGCTTGGAAGGGAGAGAAGCTGGTCTGCAAATCTGTTCTCTCCCTCTCCTGCTGCCCCAAGACTTCCATGCAGGGGGGCTGAAGTCCCCGAGCCCAAAGGAAACTTGCCCGTGTCGGGGTGGAACTACAAGATCTTTAAGGGCCCTTCCAACCCCAAACCATTCTGTGAGATGGGGTGGGGAAGGAGATGGGAACCGATACCCAACAGTTTAGACGGCATTTTCTACCTCAGGCAACAGAAAAATGTCAAAAAGCATCATTCCAGCCCCTCTCCCCGTGTGTGTGCCCAGCTGCACCTCCTTCCACCCCCTCAACACCCCACGAGTGGGTGTCCCGCTCCTGGGCTGCTGCCTCCTCCTCCCAGGGGGGTCAGAGCTGGTCCTCAGGGCTGTGTGCCAGCCCGGCATCCGTGCCAGCATGGCCAGGGGTGATGTCAAAACACGAGCCAGTGGCTCCATCGGGAGTGCTGCTATTTATACCCCCAGGGACTGATGAGCACCAGCAGCAAGGGAGAAGAGCACAATGGCGAGCGGCAGGAGCTTGATTAACGAGGGGTATTTTTAGAGCCTGCTGGGGGGAATGTGAATCCTCTCCCCGCCCCGGCAGCAGGTTTTCATTCCTCTCCTTCCCGGCCCCCCCAAACCCTGGTGGCAGCGCTGGCGATGCCGCTCCCTGAAGCCAGCGTGGGACAACTCACCCGAACGGGCAAACAGCTGCAACCCCCCTCCAAAAGCCCCATTACCCCATCTTTCTCCCCCAAAACGTGCCCATGCCCTGCAAAACCAAGGCAGGGGTGGCGGCTGCGATGCTTAGACGGTGAACTAGTCCCTCGCTCTCGGCTGGCAGAGCCGGAGCCAACCCGCCGCTGCTCCTTTAGCTGGCAGCGGGAGCCAGAGCTGGGTGGGTGGGTGAAGTGCGTGGGAACCCAGCTAGAAACCATCTCCAGTCAAAGGGGAGGCATCGGCTTTTATAAACCCCGCAGGTGACAGGCCGGCCTTCCATCGCGGCTTAATCACAGGCAGACAGGAGCTGCTATTTGCAGGCACATTAACACAGCTGTGTCAACTTCTAGGTGAATCAGCTTTGCTTCATCAGACACATCAACAGACTCAGCACTGCCATCTCCTCTCCTGCTCAGATTTATTTTAATTGCACGCTGCAAATAGCATTCTCTCTCATTTTCCTACCCACATCCATCTGGAAATCTCTCTCGCATCTTCTGCTCTGGTGCTCCTGGTTTTTTTAGCACTCCTTCCCTCCTCTTTCCCACCTCGCCCCGGTCCAGACCCAGGCTTGGGTTTGCAGAAGGAACCAGCCAGTCCAAAAATGAGAAGGGTCTGGGTTGCAGCAGCCACTTTCTCAATAGCCCAGAGTGCATCTAAAAAAGCTGAACCCTTTCTGACCCAGACCTCAAAAACCGCTTCTACAAGGAGGTCAGTGTCCATGCCTTCTCCTGCCCATCGCCCATGCTGGACCCAGGCAGTGGGTGCCAGCATCCCTGGAGTTTCAGAACCCGCCTAAATCCCCCTTGAACATCTCACTAAAAACACTGGGCACCCAGGATTTTCTCTCTGTATAGAAACAGGGAGCGTCTACCTGTATGGATAAACACCCAGCATCTCTGAAAACCAGGCTGTGTCCCCCTGGTCCTAAGGTGGGTACAGGCACGGAGGAGCTAAGGAGAGAACAACTTCACGGCTACCAAGGTATAACCAGCCACATCAAAACCTTCCCAAAGGGATTTGTGCATCTCGGCCATCCTATGCAAGGTCCCTGCCGGCGCTCGGCTCCCGTTGAATCCATCAGCTCCTCCCGACTCCCCTCGGATGCGCAAGAGCCATTTCACACTTGTCCTTGGACACCTCTTACACGCAGCAAATTAATACCAGCAATCAATCATGAATCAGAGCTCTCCCCCAGCTACCAGGGAAAGGGGGCTGAGGCGGGCCAGGCTCTGCTCTCATTTATGTCAGACAAATGCAAGCCCGTGGAGCGACTCCAGATCTACAACGGCGCCAACAGACAGCGAAACAGGGCTCGGCACTCAATCACGCCGCACCCCAAGCCAAGCACAGCGGGCACTGGCCCAGCATCTGGGCTATATTTGCCTGGCTCTGGCAAGAACATTGCTATTAAGCAACGAGAAAAGGCAAGAGAAAGTACACCGGCGGTTAGTCCCCCCGCCCGGCCGCGCTAAGAGAATGTAATCGTTAGATACGGCTTTTCCCATTACCGTGTGTTAATGACTTGCCATTGTTCCTCCCAACACGTGAGGAGGGAAGCATGGAGGACAGGAGCTCTCTGGCTGATTGCAGAGGTGGCCCAGACTCGCCACACAAAACCCTCAATGGTAATTAAAACCTGCCATTTCCCGTTTTCTTACAAAGGCGGGTCGGCAATTAAATCTCCTCTGTCCAAAACTGCGTTTGCCCTTGTACATCTGCACATACATACACAGATGTAGGTAGATTTTAAATGCAACCATTTGCAAAACAAGAAATGGCCTCGCTCTGCAGGCATTTACAAAGGGCTAACATCGCTCCAGACTGCATAAATATTTTTAATGGCTTTAACACTGCCCGTCCAGCCTGGTCCAACTGCTGCAGGGCTATCTCTCCTGTGCTTGAAGCCACGGCTGGACTGACACCCATGCCCACCCTGAGTTACGGGAGCTGTAACCCACGCACCCAACAGAGGCCCCTAACCCGCTTATTTTAATTATTTGTGCCACCAGCTATAGATATGTACTGTGAAACTCACGATCTTGTGATTTCTAGCAGCTCTCTTCGGGGACCACGCAACACACTACTGCCACCGACAACAGACCCGCTCATAAACCGCCTGCGCTGAGAGGAGAGAGCCGGCTTTTATGGGCTCTGCTGCCTCCCCAGCTATTTGTAGCTACTGTAAAAACCATGCGGCAGCGCCTGGAAATGGGCAGAAGAGCAATTTGGGGCAGATTTGAGAGCCAATATCTCTGATCTCCTAGAACTATACAATGGTTTGAATTGGAAGGGACCTTAAAAGATCCTCCCCAGCAGAGCAGGTTGATCAAACCCCTCCTCCAACCTGGCCTTGAACCCCACCGGGGACGAGGCAGCCACGGCTTCTCTCGACAACCTGGACAAGGGTCTCACCCCCATCACAGCAAAGTTCTTCCCCAGTTCTCATTCCAATCTGCCCTCTTTGAATTAAAGAGCCTCCCACTAGGTCAGGTTGCTCAAAGACCGCTCCAACCTGGCCTTGAATCCCTCCCAGGGATGGGGCAGCCACAGCTTCTCTGGACAACCTGGACCAGGATCTCATCACCCTCATACCAAAGAAACTCTTCCTGAGATGCCATCTCCATCTCCCCTCTTGCAGTTAAAGAACCTCCCACTAGACCAGGTTACTCAAAGACCACTCCAACCTGGCCTTGAACACCTCCAGGGGCATCCAGAGCTTCAGGTACTCCCTGATCCCACCCTTACCCATCTCCAATACACTGGTGGGCTTTTGCCCCTTCAAACCTGCCGTGGAGATCTCCGGAAACACCGACCCACCGTCTAATCCCTGTGCCTGGGTCCCTGCAGGCTCCTAGAAGCAGCCTGCCATGGCTGCCTTTAATAACTTCGCAATCAGGTTTAAATTGCCACTGCAAAAGGTTTATAAAAGTTTGTGTTGCCTGCTAATTAAATCCATACAAATGCCCGCTCGGCATTAATTTACTGTAAAATTAGCACGAGGCTGCAGTGGGTTATTTGCAAGAAACTTGCCCAACGCTGAACTGCCAGCGAGGAGCCGCTGACCTTGGGAATTGTCTCCCCAAGCCCTCCCTCGCCACGGATCAGGCGCCGCTGTTCTTCCCAGCGCCACATGCAAATATTGTTGCTCTCCAATTATTTGGCGACGGATGCGACGGCTCGGAGACGGCGGCTAATTAAAATCTAATTGAAATAAAAAAAATCATTTCCAGTCCCGCCGCCGTTCCTCGCCTCTCGGAGCAAAGGGTCCTTGTCTCGCCGCCTGCCTGTCCTCAGGCCCGGCTGGCCCTTAGCTCTGCAAACAGCTCGCCGTGTCCCCTCCGCCAGGGGGGTGCAACGGGGCAAGGATATGTCCCCCCCGGGGTGGAAGGAGGGAAGGTGATGGGGGGGGACGGGACAGGACAAAGACAGCCTCAAGGGGAAAGCAAAGGCAAGGGGCACAAGCAGGGTGGGCAAGGAGTGAGCCCGATCCACAGCCCCCCCGACCCCGTTTGGCTCTTAAAGAGGAGGAAAAAGCATCATCTGCATAATTCAGGCAGAGGTGGCAGAAATGGCTTCCCGATATAGCTGCGCCTCAGCCACCAAATATAGAACCGGACACACCGTATAAAACCCAATTACTACTGCAAAAACCTCTCTCCCGACACACGCACTCGAGACTGCGTTAACTCCAGCAGCGCAGTATATCTTGTCACGCCAATAAAGTTCCTGACACCGAAACTGAGAGGCGGGAGAGCATCTATACGTACGCAGGGACCAGGGCGAGAGAGCCACGGAAAGCAGAGGCTGCAGGAGAAGCAGCTGATTATAACGAGCCACTTTAATTTGCCTGACACATGCGCCCTAATATCTTCTTCTCATTTTTTTCCCCCCCTCGACGACTTTACAGCTCAGCAGGATTGATCAGAATAATACAGTATTTTTAAAAGAAAAAAAAAAAACAACAAGAAATGGGAAAAAAAGAAAAAAAAAGCCAAAGCCAACCAGGGGTATAAATGAAGAGAGAGACAAAGGGAAAAAGAAAGCAGCACACGAGGCATCAAGAGGCAGCAGAGCCACCACGGCGAGGTCTGTGGAGAGAAGCCCTCCCGTGCATCCTCTCACCTCTCCTACATCTGCCCCTTTGTGGCCAGATGGGATGCTCTTATCTTGAGCTGCTCACTCCTGCACCCGGTGGCACCACAGCACCCCATGGTGATGCCCGTGAGTGTGGGGATGGGGATGCTTTGCAGCCCCCCCCCCTTTTTTGGGGTGCAGATGGGCTCAGGGGGGTGCTGTTCCCTCTCTTCCTTCTCTTGTCCCTGAATTCGTTGCATCCTCCCCATCCTTGGGCATCATCTGGGGGGGCAGAGCTTCCCCAAGGATGCCCGTGGCACCTCCCTCTCTTGCAGCCGGCTCCCACCTGAAGCTCAGCTCTCAAAACCTGGCTGCTCCTGGGTTCTCACTCCAGCAAAGGGCTCTTCATTATTAATCAGAGGTTGGGGAGGATCTCATCGATCAAATGATATCTGCATTAGCAGCAACACGGCTGAGCTGTCACTCCGCGACGCAGCTCTTGCTCCTGGGTTCTCAGTGTTCCCGGCAGCTCCAGGGCTGAACAAAAGTAGACTGAGGAAGGAAGGAAGAGTTGAACAAACTTTCGCCTCCACCCTGTGATTCAGAAGGGCTGTGGGAAACAGGGATTTCTGGCAAGCTGGGGTTGGGGAAACCAAGGAGGCAGAGCCACCAGCTCAGACCCAGTCCAAGCCAGGAGGATGCTGCCCAGTGCGGTCCATCAGTGATGGACCTCCTCCCGATCTAGGCAAGCCTACAGCAGCAACTTGCCCCTTTTCCTACCGTGGACACCAGACCTGGGTCCTGGAAAACTCATTTCCTCTCCGAGCAGCCCATGACTGGGGCAAAACAAGGGGAATGGAGAGAGGATGGCACCGGCTGCACGCCTTGTACAATACCAAACTTCTGTAGCAAGTCTAATTAAAAAAGAATAAAAAAGATAAAACAAAGAAAAAAACCATTGGGGGCTGGGGAACGGGCCATAAGGATGCACACCCAGGCAAGGAGAGGACCTGCACTGGCAAAATCCTGCCCGTCCCCTCGTGCTCTCGGGGGAAAGATGATGGTTCTTCATATTAATGGTGAGTGTCAGCGTATCAATTCCAGCCTCTCCCAGAGTTGAGATGAAACATGTGCCAAGGTCAGGGCTGGAAGGCTTAAGTGTATCTATTGTCATCCGCATAATAGCAGAGGGATTCATTTCTATCATTTTTATCTCCCTCCTTTTTTTAATAATCCTATAGCGAGGACATAATTCTCTATTAATACATTATAGAAGAAGCTTAATGGAAAAAGCGGGGCGCTGCCTTTTTTCCTCTCCTTTTCCCCCGACTCGCAAGCGGCGCATACAGAAAAGTGGGGTCTGAGGTTGCCTGCTTCTCTTATTTTTCTAACCAAAACAATGCTTGCCATAGTTGACTTGTCCCCTTTCTTTTTGTTTTTTTTCCTCTTTTCACCTTACCTCACACAAAACAGGAACGCCGAGCTCTGTCTCCCGGGGAGGGCTCATTAGAAGTCCCCCAAAATCGGAGGCTTTCTCAGCCATTATGTCACGGTGCGGGGTTTAACGAGGATCTCTCTCTCTCTCCCTCCCAACGTTGTCTCCAAAAGGATCATTAAAAAAAAGGAGGTGACAACAAAATCCGCCCCCAAAAGTGGGGTTTCAAACAGCCATCTATCCCTCACCCTCCAAAGAAATCGTGCCTCAAACAACATAATCCTAACAAGTTCTCCAGATGTCCTCTGAGCCTTCCAGAAAACAGAAGACAGACATATCTTGAATTTTTAATGCATAAAAACAGTCAGAAAAGTAAGAAAGCAAACACACAGGAACAAAAACAAACAAAAATGAAGCTTTTTAGTCCTTCTATATATGTAAATCTCATCTCCCATAAACTCCAGCATCTGTTTTTTCCTACTTTTTCCAATCTCTGTGGAGTTGGTCTAAGAGAAAGCCCAGCAAACACCTCTGGAGCTGGCATTATGAGGTGTGCTTCAGGAGGGGATGGGCTTGGTCCCCCATCCACCCCATACTCACCACCACACACAGCTACTGGCACACGAAGAAATGCAGGGGGGTCGGACTAGATGATCTTCAAAGGTCCATTCCAACCCTGACCAGTATGTGATTGTGTCCCCAGGCCTTGGGAGGGGGAGTCTGGCCTTTGTCTGGACACGCCAACTGCTGTCAATGTCAATGCTGGCTTCCTGGTGTCAACCCAACTGGTTGACTGCAGTCAAAAAGGAGCCTCCAACCATCACCTTGCCAAAGATTGGTCTTACGGCATCATGAAAAGAAGAGAAAGCAAGAGGTCCAACTGCTGGACAACTCAAAAGCACCAACCAAGGTGGACAATGGCATTTGGTCCTCCCAGCATGGCTACGGAGCAGCTAACATACATGGCGTGGTGTCAGCTGGACCAGTCAGCTCTGATTTTTGTTTAGTGGTGGTTTTGGCAGCTTTAGGTATGGTAGGACCCCATAACCTTAAAGGTCCCTTCCAACCTAGATGGTTCTATGATTCTCATTGAGAGCCTGGCTTCCTACCAGTCCCTGCCATCAAAGCAGGCTGTCATCTCCCAGTCACACCACATGATGCAGCCCTAAAATATGGTCTTGTTTCAACCAAGTGCTGGCAGCTAGAAATGCCTCCTGGAGGAGAGGAGGTGGGAAGGGGAAGACATGGCACTGAGGGACCAAGACAGCAACAGCAGTGCCCTGGCACTGATACCAAGCCTGACATGGGGGAGTGTTGTCCCCTATTGCCACCATCATGTCACAAGGCATTTCTTATACAGAGTATAGAGGCAGTGGGGACACCCACCTTCCCTCCATGAAGATCTCCTTCACGAGGGCTTCTCTGACAACTTAAAGCTACTCCCTGTGGCCATATTCCCACCAACACAGCCCTGACTCCTCTTGCTTACAAGATTAGGTTTAACAGCTTCCAATTCACTGCCATCCAAAGCCCAGAACAAGGAGATCAGCTTCCAGCTTAACACTTCCAGAAAGCCATAGCTCCAGAAAAACTAGGGCCAGCTCCTCTGCAGCTCCAAAGACCTGGCCCTTCTCACTCTGGGGCCTCCAGCTCTTCCCAGCAGAGCGCAACCCACGAGCTGGATGAGGCCCAGAGGTCCACACTCTCTCTCAGAAGCTGAGGATATCCAGAAACCCGATATTTTTAGCATCGGTGGCGTTTTGGTTTGGGTTTTCATATTTTATTTAAGAAAAAAAAAAAAGGCAAAGAAGAAAAGCCACCCTTCTATTCACAGCACGGCTCAAGAGGATACAAGTTGTAATGCTGAGTGAAAGCATCCTTGGACGACAGCCCCTGGACCCCTGCTGTGCACAGCGGGGCTGAGGCTCAGGGAAGCCGCGGCAGAGAAAGAGGATTCAGCCCCTGCCCCAAACCACACGCTGAATCCCAATGCCAAAAACATCCCGGGGTTGGCAAGCAGGGCTGTGGCGAACACAGGCTCATCTAAAATGCTTTTAATCTTTGCTCCCGAAAGAGCAGCCTCCTCCCGTGGGATTTCTACAACGGGGGAAAGAAAGAGCTGCAGGTACGCACGGGGGAGGAAAGAAGAGGATGAAAAGGGAAAAAAAAAGGGGGGGGAAAAAAAAGAGAACAACAAAAACCAACCCTATTTTCCCATCCTCAGAAACAAAGTTTCATTGGCCCAAAGCCTGCTCCGCCGACACTTGCTGCCCCAGAGCTGTGGTGCTGCCACGTCCCTCGGAAGGGACATTGATCTCATGGTCGCGTTAAGCGCCGTACCCGCGCTCGCCATGTTAAATCAGCGCCGGTAGATTTCTCTGACTGGAACATGTTAGAAATCACAGTTGGGTTACAAGAATCAATTAAGGCCAGATGGGGGTGCAAAGAAGTTAAACAATTTGCCTCATTGTAGGGCTCGGCGCTACAGCAAAGATTTCTTTACATTTTCATTTAGATTTAAAAATCACTCGAGTGCACCCTCTGTATAATTCAATCGAGGAACAGAAAAGGAACTACCACACGGGTGAAAGGTATATTGTTCTTCTCCAGAAGATATAAAGTTGAGGGGAGGGGGGAAAAGACTAGAGCACGGATCCAAAGCAAGGGAAAAATCTGCACCAAAGTCAATGCGGCACCGTCCATTTGCAGCAGCATCTCCAAAATCCAGAGGAACCAACAACCCCCCATAACACCCCCACCTTTGGCCATCGATGGGAATTCAAGCTAGAGGTTTCGCAGCACAAGCAACGTTGACCGACGTTGGGTCACCGCATCCTCCGGCCCCTTCCCCATCGACAGGACAAGGAGCCAACTCCCAGCAGAGCCAGGAACTGGCCATGAGGCCTCACCAAGGTTAGGCAGGGGGGAAAGAAAAGAGCAAACCCGCTCGCTAATAACACAGCACACCTCCACCGCCGCCATAAAGCCGAGATTGAATTGCAGAACGTGGCTGCGGGTCCTGTTTCTATACGTTTCAATGTCGTGCTCCAACAGGTCGGAATATTGTTAGCAATTCCGTCTGCAGAGGAGAACGTTGCTGAGCTGGGTAAAAACATGTGGCAAATCTCTTTCCGCGCTCCTCTCGGATGAGGCGAAGGCGTTCAGATTATATAGGCTCGGGGCTTATTTGCATTATGGGATTCCCAACACTCCTCCCCAAACGGTGCGGAGCATTATGGAAATCGGCCAGAGGGGAGGCTCTCCACAACCGTCTCAGCTGATGGAACAGCTTTAATCTCAAACCTGGCTACTTTTCCAATTACCTTCTACGCCTTTTGCCACCAAGTGCTTCGTAAGGGAAATCCAGCCTTTGCGGGGGAAAACCCTGAGTCTTTATGTTCCAAGAAGGAAAAGGGCAAAGATCCTCTTCAATTTTCCATCTGCGTGCGTGGGCTAATGTGATGGGCTTTCTTCAGACAAGAGGAAAGGTTAAACAGAGCCCTCGTAGGGGAGGGAAGCCGGGAGGCTTAAAGCCGAGATCTGCAAAGGAATCTGAGAGCCGGCCACCCAAAGCCCACTGAAAGTCAAAGGACGATGAACATCTAAGCCCACAAGGCTGCTCTGAACCCTCTAAAGGGAAATAAGCCCAAGCTCTTTTGTGCCTGGGCTTGTCTACTCCAAAAGAGTACCCAAAGCAGAAGAGGAAGAGAGTGGGATCCATCCCACTTCTCTCCCCCTCCCCCTGGGTGTGATGTGAAGGCGACACAAGGCCGGCAGGGACCGGCAGGGCAGCGTTGAAGGGTAGGAAAGGGGATGAAAAAGGAGGTCAGGAAAAGGCAACTCTGTGCCTCAACAGCTCCCCTTTTCCAGAACCTGGCTTGAATTTGCACCAAACTCCACATCACTCGAGATGATCAACCCTTTTAGGTTTTTATTTCTACTTCTGCTCACCTTTCCCACGCACCAGACCAGGCTGGGACTGTGCAAACACCACAGCTTCTCCAAGAGAAGCCCTGCTCTCGGCCGTGGGAAGCATTGGAGCGTTTAATGCCAAGTCTTAGGACATATGACACTGCTTAAAGGAACAACATCCAGAGAGTCCTCTCCAGCTGCAGTTAAGGAACAGCTTCATTCCTGTTACACGTTAACAGTTGCCGAGCTGCTCCCGAGCTCCCCACGTTGGAGCGTCCAGATCTCCCTTCCGATGCACCTTGATTAATTTCGCATCACTCATTATTTTAAGCCCGGTACCTTCGTGTAAAATATCGAAAGACTTGACTCATCCTTCATTATCAAGCCCCGCCACGCACCCTCGGAGGCTCCGGAGCCTTCGATCCGCTGGAAGAGAACAAACTCATCTCGATCCCTCGGTAAAGATGAGGGATTGCTGGAGGGATGCTGTCAGCATCGCGCTCCCTCTTACCTCGCCTGCCGTACTGCTTTCGCCTCGGAAAACGCTCTTAAAGGCTAATTCACTTCCCAACATCTGCACGGCTCATTTGCTGCTCTCCCCTTCCC
>VZTM01038882.1:5993-19917 GCA_013400555.1 Jacana jacana | reverse complement strand
CCTCCTCCTTCGCCTTCTCCGCAGCCGGCATTGAAGTCGGTCGGCTCCCAGTAATCCCCGTTCGCGGATATAAATGGAGCTGCAACTACGGCCGATTAGCCACCGGGCGAGGGCGGCTCTGCCGGCGAGGCCACGTGGAAATCCCACTCGCCCACGGGGGCTGAGCCCAAAGACAAGGGATTGGGGACAAAGCCTCTCCTTGTGGGTGCGTTCAGGGTGGCGATGGGGCATCATATGGTTTTTTTCACACACACACCCCGAGCAGAGTCCATCATTTTCAGCCTCACCTTGTATTTCTTTTACATCACTGACTCATTTCAGAGGTGGTTAGAAGCAGTCTCAAAACCAGAGAAAAGGTAGAAAGAGCCTTTTTATGCCTAGTTTTGGGACAGTGGAGATGGGAAGATAGAGGCTTCACACTCCTCCCACTCCCACCTTGTTTTCTGGACGCAGAGGGACCACCGTCAGTGGTCACCCCTATCCTTAAGGAAAGCATCCCTGAGCTTCCCTTTCCAGGGTGTTGGTGCTCGGCAGCTTAAAAGCCGGGTGGATCAAACCGTGCCTAGGCTTAGGAGGAATTTACATCTGAATTTCACAGCTTGGGTCCAGCTCCGTAACAGGCTGAACGGAAACAGAAAATGTAGTGAATGCTTCCCTCCTTTGAGCCCGCATCGACACCCTGAGATGAAACTCGGCGGTAAAAATTCATCCCTACTTCAAAGGCACCAGCACAACTCAAAGGCAATAAACCCAGAAAGGGGAAAAGAATGGAAAAAATTCAACAGCAAAAGACAAGGCCTCACGTTTCTACAGCTCTCAGAGTAAGTGCTTTGAAACACGACGGAGCACACAGTCAACTACAGGTCGGAGAAGTCGAGTTCATGACTTGAAATCAATCCCAGACAATGGGAAGGCGATAAAAAACACTACTACTTGCTGTCCCACTTATGCATAACCCCAGTTGAGCCCAAAACCCAAGGCAAGGAGCTTGCCTTGGACATTGTGGGTAGCCCTGAGCTCAGTTATCTACAGCCCTTTCCAAGCCAGACAGACCTCCATCCAGGTTCACCTTCAAAGCTCCCACCACAGCCAACAAAGTTTGGCCAACTCCAAACGTGGGACGGGCTGGGTTGGTGAGGGCCAGGTCCCTTCCAGCACCCTTCTCATGAGCATTAGACACCTTTTCTAGGCTGCAATGAATCACCCTCTGGGGAGACCAAATGACCTTCAAGACATCCAAATTTTTCAGCTCAAATATAAGCCACTGCGCAACTCGGGGAAGGAGTTTGACCAGGGGAGCCCAGCCCTGCTGAGGACAACTTCACACCAAAGCCAACCAGGAGCAACTGACACATTTGCAAATATCAAAGGCGGGTTGTTGTGGTTTTGTTTGTTTGTTTGTTTGTTAGTTGGGGTTTTTTTGCCAGAAGTTCAGCATCTTGGGTTTGGGTTTTTCCTGTTTTCTATCCCCGCCCCGTCCCCGCTTCCCTCCCCCTGCTTTCTTTAAGCTTTGTCAATACCAACTGCGTTTTTCTTCCTGGAAACTGTATAATGGCGAGAGAAACTGTTTATTTTTCTCTTTAAAGGGATGAAGTATTTCTCACCGATATTTTACATGTCCGTAAAAACGATTTAGGGGATTGAATGGACGGGTCACGCGATGCCCTTTGCTTGCTGAAGGGAAGGGGGGGGAAAAAGGTCACTTCGGGGTGAGATTTCCAGAGCTGCTTTGGCTTCTCAAAGGCTTTATATGTGAAATACCATTCTGCCTAAAACAGAAGGAAGGCAGGGGATGTGGTGCGCTGTGGTGTCAGCTAATCCTCTGGAAAGGCGAGGCAGCCCCAGCATAGAGAGCGGGGACCAGTAAGAAATACACCCGTCACACCTCTAACGTGCTGGTACAACTGAAAACCAGTGGAGACAGTAAGACACATGAAACAACCCCCTTCTCCAAGAAAAGTCAGATCCAAGCTCCTAAGTATTGAGCATGGTGTTTTTTCCACCCTGTGACAGAAAGGAACCAGGTTCTAGGCAGAAACCAAAGGAGCATCAAGATGGAAGAAGGATGGAAGATACTGTGAGAAGGTCCACAGTTGACCCCGTGCCTGAGGAGCATCTATACCTCTCTTCCTCCACCACTTCTCCTTCACCTTCTGCCTGTTCCACAAGAAACCACTGTATCTGATCAGCCACGTCAGCCGGAGGCGGCTGGAAGGAATAGATTTCCTCCCTTCTTTCTCTCTCTTTTCTTCTTTCTTTTTGGATTTATGACAGAGAGCTGCAAACCAAGAGCCTCTATTCCTGGAAGAGCGGTGCTGGCTGGGAAGCCCTGCGGCTGGCAGAGGCAGGAGGCAATTAACCCCCACGCAGGCAGAAGGGGAAGGAGCGGGACAGCTTGGAAAACACACGGCAAAGGGAAGCGGAACCCAGGTCTCCTGCATCCCTGGCATCTCCTGCCATGGGTCATAGCCAGCCAGGGGAGCACGGATGTCACCTCCCCAGGAGAAGACACCGGGGGCTGTTGTATGAGCTGGGGCTTGGATCACCCGAAGCATTTAGGCAATCAAATATCCGGCAGGTCCTGAGCCCCTCGGAGCCTTCTCATGCTCGTACCGCGATGCGAACCCAAGCCCCACAGCACCTCGCAAGATCAGCCGCTAATTAAACCGTTCCCTCGACAGCTTGCAAGTTAGTTATGGCTCATTATCCTCACTTAACCGGCTGGAGAAACTGAGGAAGGAGAGAGATTAAAGGATTTGCTGAACCTCCGGCAGCAGTCAGTGGCAGAGGCAAACCCGGAGCTCATAAACATTCCAAATCCCCCACCTCGGGGCTCCCGACCCTGCACATCCCTCCTCTTGCTGCTTTTATTACTAACTATTGCTTACTTAAGTGCAAGAAGCCAAGCCTGGAGAGCACCTTGCTCGAGAGCTCACCTCTGGAGGGCAAATATAAAAGGCAGAGGATGCTGGAAGCCAAAAAGACCATAAAAGGCTCAAACTACCGCACTTGACCACGATGCTTAAAACAAACCCGGTGCCCTTTTTTCTGCCTGCCCCTCACCCCCAGCCCCTGCTGCTGGCAGCAGCTTGGAGGAGCTGAAATCAGCCCTGATTTTCTCCAAGCGAGCCAATAAATCAGGCACAGAAAGGGCTGGAGAAGTGGAGGGCCCTGGGGAGAGGCTGCAAAGCCTGGTGGGGGAGAGGATGCCGAGAGAGGAGGAGGAGGAGAAGGAGGAGGAAGGCTCAGGAGAGAGAAGCAGCGATGATTTTGAAGGGAATACAGGAGAGTTAAGGAAGGAAAGGGAGTGTTGGAAAAGAGGAAGAGATTGACAGAGCGAAACAAAGATGGAGGAGAGAGAGGGAGACAAAAATAAAGGAGAAAAGCAGGAGGGAGCAGGGAGAGAGAGGAGGTGGCGAGCCGGGGAGAATTAAAACAATGACTGCAATTCAGCAGCAGAGTTTTATCTTCCAGTTTAATAGGGAAAAACCAAACCCCCTGCTCGAGGCAGGTGGGTTTCTCTCACCAGCTCTCTCTGCAGCACGGCCACCCAGGAAGGAAATTGCAGAATCGGGCCCCTGTGTCGCCCAAGCCCCCCAGCCCCTCCCAGCAGCGCTGCTGTGTTCATTACAGACGGGATATTGCCTACTCCCCCCCTCCTGGATCCTCTGCTGCACTGGATTATATCCTCATTACCCCCTCAACGACAGTTTGCCAGTCATCATTTGGTGGTTATTATTATTCTTGATGACAAACTCCGGCAGCTCCCGCTCCCCTGACGGAAAATCCCTGTCTCCCATATCCTGCCCCCCCGCCACGGGGAAGGATTTTGGGTTGGTATTTTTTCCTAAGAAAAAAAAACAAAACACACAAACAAACCCCAAACCATTTCAAGGGCAGGTTCTCCTGTAGTTTTGTTTGTTTTAAACTCCACTTCTCTCTTTTCTTTAGGTTCTCTTTGTTATTTCGCCCCAGATGGGCGAAACAAACAGGATTTGCTGTGGCGGCGCCAGGAACTTCCACCTCCCCAGGAAAAACCCAGGCAGCTCCTGGCCTCCATCCACCCCATCCCTCCACACATCCTGAAGAAGTTTTTGCTCATATTTCAGTGGAGCCTCCTCTGTTCCAGTTTGCACCCATTGTCCCCTGTCCTATCGTGGGACATCACTGAGAAAAGCCTTCAGGGTGAGGGAACACTGGCAGGGGCTGCCCAGGGAGGTGGTGGAGTCTCCTTCTCTGGAGACATTCAAAACCCGCCTGGAGGCGTTCCTGTGTGACCTGCTCTAGGTGTTCCTGCTCCGGCAGGGGGATTGGACTGGAGGAGCTTTCAAGGTCCCTTCCAATCCCCAAGATTCTCTGATTCTGTAATTCTGTGATCTCTGGTGCCTGGGACACCAAGATGCTCTGCTGGGGGAGAGGAATGATGTGCCTGGGGGCATGGCTGCCTGAGGACACAAGGCTTTGGGGCTTGTGGTGGGATGCTGTCCCACATGGAGACCTAACAGATAGTTTTTTTGGGGCGGTTTTCATCCTGGATATGGCAGCACCGAGCCATGAGCTCTACCCAAGAGGGTATGGATGGGCAAGCAGCCCAACTGCTAGAGAGGACAGAGATACAGAGCCTCAGCAAGACACGCTAAAGCCAAGAAAAAACAAAAACCAAACCAAACCCCATCAAACAACCAAACAGGATCGATATCTCCCGATACGGGCTTCCTTCCTACAAGCCTTCAACCCCAGCCTCTGCCAAGGCAACATCTCGCAGCAGAAAACAGCAATTCGAGGGCAGACGGGAGCATCTTTCACCGCTCGACCTCCCCGCTATCTCGACAAAGGGAAGAGATCCCTCTGGAGATGGGAAACGGGGGAGCATCCAGTTTTGTCTCCGTAACGCTGGTATCGGGCAGGGCTGGGAGGAAGGGCCGTTCCTCAGAGCTTTCGCCTCGCAAATAAATAGCTCTGAATCGCCGCCAGAAGCCACGGGATCTTTCAAAGACATTATCTGGGAGCAGTCAGTAGAATGCACCTAAAGTCTCATTAATCATCCCGCCGCTTACAGTACTTCTTAATGGCTTTTATGGTTTATCCTTTGAACGCCAACAAAGACTGTGATTTCTCCTGGCTTATTCTATTAAACAGAAATCAATATCTAATACAAATGTGCCGACGGTGGGATATTTGGAAAGGCCAAGGAGGCACCTGCCGGGCCTTTTCTCTCCTTCTCTTCTCTCCTCTTTGATGTGGGCAGTGCGAGGCGCAGGCTCTCTAATGGCATTACCCCTTATCCTGTCACTGCACTCCCTGACACAGAGTCCCTCTCCTCCTGGAGCTCCCTTTGGGTACTGGAAGGCTGCTCTAAGGTCTCCCCGGATCCTTCTCGTCTCCAGGCTAAACAACCCCAGCTCTCTCAGCCTGTCTTCATTGCCTTCTGAGCATCTTCATGGCCCTCCACTGCACCTCTTCCAACAGGTCCATGTCCTTTCTAAGGATGCTCTACGCTACGATGCCCCTCTGGAAGGCGGTGGGGCTCTGAAACCACGTACGGTGCCAACATACCCCAAAATCAAGGAGGCAAAAGCATGCAGGAAAGAGACAGGAAGAAAAGAGGGGTGAGAGCAGGGTAGGGCAGTGTTCATCTCTCCTTTCTACGAGGGCTCTTGTGAATTTGAGCGATGGTTGCAAGGCAGCTGAATCAACACTCGGCACAGGTATAAATAAGCTTCTAGGAGGACAGTCTCGGGAGTTGAAGCCTGTTATTAATTTTGCAGCTCGAGGAGGCGGCAGGTAGAGGAGTCTTCGGGTCTTTTGGCTCCCTCTGGAAAACGGGACTAAGGGCGGGGGAAAGAGAGGGGGCAGGAGGGGATTTGCTCTGCTGCATTAGCAGTTTTAGGGCAAGAAGGATCCCTTTACCAGCCAGACTTTTCAGCCCAGCTTATTCAGTCACTGGAACGGGTTGCCCAGGGAGGTGGTGGAGACGTCATCCCTGAATGTGTTTCAGAGTCGATTAGATGTGGTGCTGGGGGATCTGGTGTAGGGGAGAACTTTGTAGAGTGGGGCTGATGGTTGGACTGGATGATCCCAAGGGTCTCTTGCAACCTATATGATTCTATGATTCCCAACAAGGGCCCTGACCCACCACCCCAAATGGACCACAGGAGGAGCCAGAAAAGGAACTGGAGCAGTTTTGGGGTTCAGCCTGCATTACAATGGGGCCAGCTCCTACACTTGTGCAAACAGGACACGAAACATCTACCAAGAGTGGCATTGACCACCTTCCAAAGCCAATTCCAAGATCCTAACGGAAACTGAAATTTGTTAAACACCACTTAAGAAGGTGGTTTGGAGCCTGTGTTTGATACCTCGCTGGGAAACACGCTCCTAAGTAATTTGCAATCCATCAGGTTTAAACAGTTAAGAGAATCCTCCCTGAAAACAGCGGGGGGAAATCACAGCACTCCAGTCCCCATGTCCCTTCATCCAGTGTCTCTGACTCCAACCAGCTCAGGAAACCAGCGAAGGGACGAGGCTCGGCTCATGCCTTCACCCCCCACCAATTTAATACAATGATGAGATTATAAATAATACAATTTAATACAAAATCCTGTATCGCAGAGCATCACGTGGGAGTAACAGAGGGAGGGGGACGCATGTCTCTTTGCTGCCACTGCCCTCTGAAGGTGACACCCAGAGCTCTCCTTCCTCATGCCATCCCCAACCCCTCACCCAGTGTGACAGGGAGCAGGCGGTCTCAGATCCCTCAAAGCCCCCTTCTTTCCCTCCTTTCCCCACTGAGAACCCAGCTCCAGATGCCTTCCTACTGGGAAAAAAAAAGTGCCAGCAGAGATCAGAGACGGAGCTGGAGGGAGAGGCTTCAGGCAAAGGATCACAGAGGCATCACTCGGGCCAAGGGAAGGGATGAGAGGTGGGGAAACCATCACACCCCCCCTTCCCCACCCACTCCATCACTGGTGGCACCCCTTCTGCAGCACCCTATGGCATTATTTAGCACGGCTGATTGTGCTTGCTTCCCTCTTCCCCTTCAGAAAGTTTCTCTTTTGGGAGAAAAGAAAAGAAAAGGGGGAAAAGAAAAAGGGGTGTGTGTGTGTGAGTTGAATAGTTACGGATGCTGGAGGCACTTAGCTACACTTAGCAACCCCGAGCCTGCCAGAAACATCCTCGCACAAGTGACGCTTCCAGAATTAACTTGCTCAGAAAGGAAAAAAAAAACCAGAACACAGAAAGGAGTGAAGCACGCTCAGCCCCTTAAATGGAAGCCCTTGGTTCTGCTTCAGCAGCGGCTCGCACTCGGCTGCCGCCACCCGAAAGGAGACAACGACCCAACACACAGTGAGCGGCTGGGACACAGCTTCCCACGCCCCCCCGAGCATCACCTCTGCCACAAAAAGTGGGATTTGGGGTTTATGGTGAGCCTCCTGGTGCAAGGATGGAGCTGGTGCCTGGCTCCCGCTACCCAACCCAAGGGGAAATCACAGCAGTGCAAAGGCGTGTGAAAAAGAGCATCAGTGGGGGAAAAACCAGGGGGTGGGAGCGTGTGTGGGAGCATCCCTGGCCGTGGATACTGGTGGGTACGGTCCTCCTGGCATCAGCCCCCCTGGCACAGACCAGAGGAAGGGGGTGCTTGCTGCCCCAAACACACAATTTAATCCCCCTCCCCACAAGTCTGGCCAGGCAGGGATTGCCCCACACCAGCTCCCGGGAGAGGAATCACCTTCTCATCCGCCTCCCACCGAATAAAGGGAGGCAATGAAAGGAAATGTCATTTCCAGCAACGCAACACAAAAGGTCTCTTTTGGGGTTTTTTTTTCCCTCTTTTTTTGCCTCTTTCCCCCGGGGAAGGGCGTCTCTGGTTTAAATAATGAAAGCTGCCAGGATTGTTCTTGCTCCTATCTGAGTCCTTTTATTTCTTTATTTATTTCAGGGGTCTCCCGCTCCGCCATCCCCATCCATCACCCCCACAACCCGTCTGCGGCATCCCACTCCGCTCCTGCTCCCGACACCCCAACTCCCAGCCCGCAGGCAAAGCAAACACCTCCGACGGCATCCATCTTCTCCCCCAAACTCGAGCCCATCTTTGCAATTTCCAGCTTTTTATGGCTCCTTTCGGCGAGACACGGGAAGTTTTGGACGGGTTTCGCACCAGGTGCACCTCCGGCGAGAGAGAAAGAGGAGAGATGCTCTTTACAACTCCTGAGATGCTAAATCACGGCGGGGAGAAGGGCATGAAAACCAGGAGGGAGGGAGGGAAGGAGGGAGGGAAGGTGCCAGCCTCAAAACANAAAAAGGGGAAAGAAAGGGTGAAAAAGATAAACAAAAAAAAAAAGGGGGGGGGGGGGGGGGGAATAAAAGAAAAATCACATCCTTCGCTATTTCTCCTGAATTGATAAACGCTCCGGGGGAGTTTCGCGGGGCGCAGGATGACAGGAGATGTATTTTTTGTGGCACACAGGTGTGAAAAAAGGGAGGCAGGAGGGAGAATAAAACCTGCTAACGCTTCGCTCAGGCAGGTGCTGATTTGTTTTTATTCCAAGGAACGGGGTGTTGGAATAAACCCCCCCCCCCTCCTGCAGCTGCACGGAAGCCCAGAGGAGCAGAAAGGAACTGAGATCCCCAAGCAGGGTCTCCCCCTGCCATGTGAGAAAGCCTCCAGCAGTGAGGTGAGCCCTCTTCTTCCAACCAGACAGGTATCGTGCTCCCATCAGCCCCTCACTCAGGGGTTTCAAAACCCGGGTGCGCGATGCCCCGGCTCCTGCTGACAGCCTGCCACCGGCCTGATGGAAGCAGCAGGATTCGTTCTCACCAGCCCAGGATGTGTTTTGTTGATTTGTGTTACATTTTGGGGGGGGGTTGGTTTGGTTTTTTATTTATTCCCCCCCACACACCCAGGGAAAATGAAAGAAGGAGACGGTCGGTGCACACTAAAGAGACTTATCTGTCTGCTGGGGGAACCCTGGAGGAAGAGACAAGACCACAAGACCCTGATAAACCCAGGGAAAAACCTGCCCCTTTGAGCTCAGACGGAACAAAACCCACACAGTGCAGTACAGAGGGTGGTAATTACAGGCATTACGATCAGCATTAAGGCCAAAATCATGAGTTACAACTTTGTGGCTTCACTGGGAACCGCCTGTGTCCGTGTACACAGCCAGCCAAGAGGCGTATAGGTGGCAACCACCTCCAGCTCTCACCTCCCCTCCCAGGACACGTCCACTCTCTTTTCATATCGCACCTTTAATATCCTCTCACCAAGGACCTGCTCCAAAACCAGCAGCTCCTGCCGTGATTCGGAACCTCTCAAGGTCCTGGGGCTGCCCTGAACAGCGTCTGCTGAGAAGGTGTTTCATAAACTAAATTGCACAAATGCTAAATCCAGATGGTTTGGGCTGTTTTTTTAACCCTTGCCTGATGCTGGTGAGGGTTTATTGAAAGCTTTCCAAGGAGCTCACACACACCTTTTCTGGGATTTTACCCTGTCAGAGGTCATGCCATTTCATCTCATGGAGCCCATCTACAGGAGGACCTCTCCAGTGACCAGCAAACAGGGAGTCTGGGCGCTTATTTTGCTGCTCACATCCCACCGGGAGCTTCTTGGGATGCCTTGGGAAGAGGAATGGGGGTGACAGCTCAACACCGGGGCCCTGTGGGGCTTTTCAGACATCCCCACTCCCCAGTCTCACAAGAAAACAGTCTCCAGCTTTGCCCTGAGGACACTGGGGATAAGAATATGCTCCTGGGTGAGGTGAGAGCAGGCGGGATTTATCACCCGACACACTGGGAAGAAAAAGCCACTTCCCAACTGAGCTGAGCACAGAGGTTTTGCCTCTGCCCGGGCTTGTGAGGGACATGACCTTTCTGAAAACTCTGGTTATTTATTTTGATAATCCTTTTGTGGGGATAAACGCTTTGCTCTCGCCACGGCCCCAAGGTCACCAGAGTTAATGAGGAGAGGAGAAAGGCCAAGTGAATGGGACTTGTCCTTTGCAACCGAATGCATTAGCAGAGGAGAGGTGAAATGAAGGGGCTGGACTCCTTTTTCCTCTGCTTTTTGCTTAAAAAAAAATAAAAATAAAGCCAACAGCAGCAACACACAGCTGCAAAACAATCTCTGTTTCTACCTCCTCCTTATCCTTTTCCCTTATTCCCATCATTCTCCTCATTGCTCTCCCTCAGTTTCCCCCCAGCAAACTCACCTCCATACCCCAACCCGTTATTCCCAACCCACACCCTAATGGGAAGAGGAGAGGATGCTCACGATCCTTACCCAAAACGCCCCCAAGGTAAGACCTCCCTGCCCCATCATGGGACCCCACACCCCTTTACAGACCCCAACGCAGCTCAAAACTGCCCTTTCAAGCCCAGGAAAGGGGTGGGGAGGGAATCCACCTACACCTCCCTGCTCAGATCCAGCCATTTTGGTGCAGAGATCTGCAAGAGGAATATTAAGCTTGGTCTGAATGCAGCAGCCTCGCTCAAGATTTATGAAGGATGAAGGAAGGAAGATTCTGAGGCGAAGCATCATCTCAAAAATAACTGCCGAGTCCTAGCGGGTGGAAAAGATTTGTCCATAAACCAGTTTGTCATCACCAGTCAATAAAAAGGCAAGCAAAGAAAGGAGGAGGTGGTAGCCTCCTGTCCCTGGTGTCCCAGGAGGAGGTGGTGGCTGGTGTCCCTTGTCCTCCACGCCGCCCCACCCACCCTGCACAGCCATGCAAAGGCATTTTCAGTCCTGAACATGCACGTCCCCTGCCCCAAAGGCTGCAGGTGAGCATCATCACGCTCACTTTAACACCTAGGAGCTACACAGCAGGCTGGTGGCCAGGTAGGACCAGGGCATTTAGGGGAGAAGGATGGAGTCATACCTCCAGAAACCAGTTAGGGCACAGCATCAGCACCAAACCTGCGCTCTGGTACCCACCAGGCATCCAGGAGGAGCTTGTTTTTCCCTGCCATTCAAATCCCAATGCTTCAGCTGCCTCCTGAGACACAGAAGAGACGAGGACCTGGTGGCAAATTGAGTGAACCCCCTGCCCGACCCCCTTGGGATCCTTCCCAGTGCAGGCAGGAGACAGGCAGAACTTCCCAAGGTGTGGGAAGAGCATCTTTGATGAGGAGCACCAAGCTGAAGGCAGTGGGAAAGCAGATCAGTATGTTTCTGTGATAAAGTCTGTGTTTAAAAAAGCCTGGTGGTTTTTCTTTCTTTTCTGCTTGATTTTTATTTTATTTTATTTTATTTTATTTTATTTTATTTTATTTTATTTTATTTTATTTTATTTTTTCAGGCTGCCTGATACAAAGGCAAATACCCCAGTTGGTAAAAGATGAAGGAAACTCTTCTCATCACCTTTTCCCTATCACAGGCAGCCCAGACACTCCCAGCAACTCCTGGGAAACCTTCACATTTGATTTCCCTGAATCGTATGTTCAAAGAGGGGGCATCCCTGGGAGAGCGGGGAGGCGACACCAGTTCAGCCGTCGAGGGCTGCCAGCAGCAGGGAGGGAAGAGCCAGAGCTGGAAAGGATCTGTCAGAGTTATCCAGGCTCTCATCCAGCTGGGATGGGGCTGTTTCTTTGCTGTATTCTCCAGTGCTCCATCAAATCACCTTTTAAATAGCTCAGATGATGGAGTGGACTGTGTGAGGCTTCAAGATTCTCTCCAACAGGAGGACTCTTTCCCCTGAAAGATCATTCATTCCCTGATGGTACATCTCATCTCAGCTTTTTTGCCCACGTCAGCCTCTCCTTCTCTTCCCACCTGATGGACAGATGGACCTGTCCTCCTGCAGAACCCTTCAGCAAACACCTTCAACCCATCAAAGCGTGGGGGACCACCCCCGGCTCTACCAAGCCAGCCCCAGCCAAGAGAACCAGGAGCAGCAACAACATGGGAGAAAACTAAAACCCTTTCCCCCCAAGATGCCCAGCCATAAATTAAATTATTTGGGTACCTTCTCTTCTCCAACTCACTTAAAAAAACCCAAGGGGAGCACAGTGAGGTTAAAATCAACTCAGGTTGTTTTTTAAGTCACCAAGAAATGCCCCTGACCAAGCACAAGGGCTGGGCGTTTGCTTGCTTGTTCTCCTTCTCTCATGTATTTATTTACTTGCTTCCCCCCACGCCCCTTAACCTTCTGTGGTGGGAATAAAATAACAATAAAAATAAATAAATAAATAAGGCTCACCATCCCACCTCATTACTAATCATTCACATCAACCTCCCAGGAAGCACTCTGGGGCCACTTGACTATTAACAGGGCACTAAATGCACGGCGGAGGAGGAGGTATTAATATCTAATAAGAGTGATAGATGAGGTGAACCGCTCAGGCACTCACACTCGGGTACTCATGTCAGGTACTGGAGCTCATTTAAAATAATAATAATAATAATAATAACAACAATAATAATAACAACAACAGCAGCAGCAGCTGCCTTCATTTTCCAAGTCAATTGATTCCTCAGCAGGAATGCCATCTTGACAGGTTTATTTTGATCGAATTGTCTAATTGAATAGAGTTCTTGTTTCCCTTCACTTTCTGACCTTTCACGCCTGTGAAATAAATGCAATTTGGAGAATTATTCCTCAGCAGCACACTTGGCTCCTCCAGGGCTGGGGTGGCTGCTTTGTCTCTCCAACTTGCCAACAAAACGCTATCAAAAGAGGCCTCTGCAAAGGAGGCACCCAGCCCTGGGTGCTGTGCCAGTGCTTCTTTCCCACTTCCACAATGAAAAAACTAGCAAGAAATGTTCATTTAAGAGAAAATAAACAAATAGGGGAGGTTTAGAAGCAGCTCAGCCAACTGTACTTGCTGTTGGGGAGGTTCTACCTTCTTGTCTATTCATATCCTCAGCATTTGCTGCGCTGAGGTTTCTTCCAGCAGAAGAATTTTTGCAATAACAACAATTTCTGGGCTCCCCAGTTCAAGAAGGGGCAGTTCAAGAAGGACAGGGAACTGCTGGAGAGGGTACAGCAGAGGACCAACAAGATGATGAGGGGCCTGGAGCATCTCACTTAGGAAGAAAGGCTGAGGGATCGTAAGGGTGATGAGCAACTTCAAACCACCCGACTCTGTGACCTTGAACTCTCCCACTCTGGCAGCCTTCCCTTAGATTTCACAGTCCAATTATTTTCATGCCTGCTCTGGCTGGACCTGCTCTGGCAGAGGGTGGGTTGGAGTAGATGATCTCCAGATATCCCTTCCAACCCCATAGCATTCTGTGCTTCTCCTCCCAGTTCTGAGAAGTGGCTGCACCATCCCCTTTTTTTCCCCTCCATCCAGCAGAGACACCGGGCTCCAACCCCCACCAGCCCTTCCATCCAGCTTTGCCTCATCTCCCCAGGCTCACCTCCCCCAGCTCCCAGCCAGGGGATGCTCTGGCGTGCCAGACACGAGGCGAAGCTTCCCATAAATTTCACAAGAACAAGTCTCCAAGATTAAAAATAACTAAGCCCCGTCCCTCGCCGACACACGTGCCGTCTGCGCGCCAAGAGAGGTCCTGGTGAGAAGAGTCGCAGCTGAATCTTTTATAATAATATCAATCAATATTAAAAATGCATGGCCTGCTCAAATTTTAAAGCATCTTAAATTAATCTTTAAACACAACTATTTTGCTTAAACCAAAGGCTTTTGGTAGCCCGAGAATGGTATTTCCGTCTGCTCCCCCGGGTTCATGCCAGGTATCTAGAAGAGGTCTAATAAGTAAGTAAATAATACACACCCAGCACAATTCCCTAGGAACACCAAAGGGGGGATGGCAGGGGGGGAAGGAGAATTTCCTGCTATCTCCGTTATTGACTTCACAGCCAAAAACTTCTTGATCCCTGCAGTACAACGGGCTCTATCGACAACACGAAAAGAGCGAGATCTGCTGGGTTGAGGCTGGATGACGAATAGGGCTGGGGAGAGAAGG
>VZTM01038881.1:601-11934 GCA_013400555.1 Jacana jacana | reverse complement strand
CGAGTCCTCCTGGCCACTGGGGAGGGGAGGCGGGGAGAGGGGGAGGAGGAAGAAGAAGAGGAGGAGGGGGGCTGGCTTCCCGCTCGGAAATATTTAAACCCGGGCTGGAGCCGGCGCGGGGGAGAGTGGAGCCGGCAGCGCGCTGCCATCAGCTGAGGTGTGCGAGAGGCGAGGGAGGGCACAGCCCAGGGGAGTAGCAGGGCTAGGAGAGAGCGGCGAGGGGCTCTGCCTGCCGCTGCTCCAGCACCTCCACCCCCAGCCTCCTCTCTCCGGGCTCCCCTCGGGCGCCTGTCCCTTCCGGACGCCGAGGGACGGGCGGAACGGCACCGGCGTCTGGCTGCTGGCCGGGCACGGCTCCCTCGCACAGCAGCTCCCTCTGCAAAGTGACGGCAGGTGGCAAAGTTGCTAAAGCTCCAGCTCACCGGGAACTTTGCAGCGGGTTAAAAATGGGACTCCGACTCCCTAAACTCATCTTCCCGCCACGCCTTGCTCCCGGTATCATGGGTTCAAACTTTGCCCCAACAGATTCAGAAATCGTGTGTCCCCCGACTTGAAACTTCCCCCGGCTCTGCCATCTTCACCGACGAGTAAGCTCTTTCCCCCCCTGCGAGTAAGACTGGTTGTAAATCAATGCGAAGGAGGTTTAATTATAACGGTACTGAGCCTACTGCTACACAGAAGCATTTCCACTTTAAACCATTACTTTCAGGAGTTTATAACTGCTGCAGAAAAAAAATAAAGTTAAAATTTACAGAACGGAAACTTCGTCCTAAAAAACATTTTTAAATTCGGTCTTCTTTTCAAATTCCTTTGACTAGTGCAATCAATAACCCAGAACTGAAGGAAGTTACACTTTTTTTTGTCTTCCTCACACTTTGCATTTTCTTTTTTAAAGTAGAAATCATACTTGTCCTTTGTAGTACCATTCTAAAATATAACACTTCTTATTCATTACTAAATTTAAATCACTACACTTCTGACAAAATATGAAAACAAATAAACCCCAAAAACCAAAACCAAAAAACACATGCAGATGTTCATTTGAAAACTACTAATGTGTATGTGTCTTGTCCTTCTTGTTCTATTTACTGGAATATCAGTATTAAGCAAGACTACATTGCAAAAATCTCTCTCCTACTGTATCATTACAAAAACATGTATTTTCTTCCAATCAGTGCTCATCTGTGCATTAGACTGTTCTGATTAGCTTCATGCACAACTTCTACTTCTTCAATCACAAAATTGCTCTTGCCATCCTTTTCCCTTTCCATCACAGATCTGCAATCATTTTAAACCTCATAAATTTAATACTAAACTTCTTAATTTCTTATTAATGTACACCTATGTCAACTCTTTAATGTGTCGATGCATTTTTTTTCCATTCACCATCTAAAAATCAACCTGCCTTCCCAGACACACAGCACTCCTAAAATCAAGATTTACCCTCCAACCATGTATAACCAAGCTTCTTTTGGGCAAAACTCCCAGTCCATGATTTTCCAAGCCAGTAGTACTTTCCTAGATAATCCTGTTAATCTTCTGTCATCCCTTCATTTCTTCTTTCCTGTTCTAATAACTTCTGGTTTTATAAAAAAATTTCATACAAGATGAGTGGTGATAAATGCTGTAAATATTAGGAGAGAGCCACTGCAGTATTTCCATTGGAGGAAACTTGAGCTTGAACTCATACATTTACCGAGTTCTGATTGTCCTGCTATTTACCAAAAATACAAGACTATTTTCAAACCAGACATCTTAAATACTACTGCTGGCCCAGCTGTAGCAGGCTGTGACAGTTTTGACAGCATGTGTGGGACAGAGATTTGGAAGAAGATGGAATGAGAAAGACTGAAGTGAGAGGGGAGAACGATATCCAGAATGAAATAAACAATAGGGATAATTGCAATGTGGGATAAGGGTATATAAGATGCAAATCCATGAAAAACTAAAAGAAATAACTTACCACTCTCTTTACCTCCATTCCCATATTGCAATGGGTTTGTATTTCACAATTGTTAGTTCCTTCTACTCTCGTAAAATTAGACACAGCTTCTGTGACCAATCTCAGTATAATTTCATCAAATCACAGAAATACTGTTTGGAGGTTGTCCAGTCCAAATGGAACTATCACCCACACTAGATCACATCAGCCAGATATTTCCCTGAATCTCAAAAACCTCCAATAACAAAAATTCCACAGCCTCCGTGGACTACCTCCTCCTGTGCTGCACCACGCTCCTAACAAAGAAGATTCTTCTGATGCTTAATCCAAACTTCCCAGTTGGGGGCCCTCACCCCTCCTTACACAGCACATCATTGCTAAGAGCTTAAATTTGTTGTCTTCTACAACTACCCTTCAAGCAGCTGCAGGCTGCCTTTCGATCACCTTTCTCCTCCTCCACAGCAGACCCAGTAAGCTCAGCCCCCTCAGGTGCTCATCACTGATCCTGTGCTGGAGACCCAGCATCCTGGTAGCCCCTTCCTGTGCTCCCAGCATTCTCCTCGTCCCACTGGCTACCATAACTTGGGAACCTGGTTTCTATTATCTATGAGGAAGGGTGCACGGTTTGGCGGCTCTCCACTCCGCCGCCCCATCACCCCCCCCAGGCCCTTTCCAGCAGGTCTGTGACCCGGTCAGTCAGTTGCCAGCTTGTGCTGATGCTTCAGGTTACCCTGTCCAGGGGTCAAACTCTGCACTTCGACATGGGCCTTTCATGCCGATGTGGTCATTACCAGCAGACAGCCAGATATCAACACAGCATCCTCTGCACTTTGATCCCACCTAACAGTCTGTGCATCCAGTCCAGAGTTCCTTACTTTCCAAATGAGAATGTGAGAATGTTTTTTGAGGCTTGTTTCAAAAGCTTTAATAAACTGAAGGTGTACAGTCTTTTCATCATGGAAGGCAGCCAGGTCAATCATTATTTGCTCTTGGTAAATTGATATGTTGAATAGCCCTGACTATCTTCATGTTCTTTACAGGTCTAGAAATAGATTCAGAGATGTGCTTAGACCTTTCCAGCAGCTGAGGTGAGTCTGATCAGTATATAGTATTTTCACCTTCCCCCTTGCCTTTCTTAAGCATGGGTGTAATATTAACCTTTACCCAAATGGCAGGGATTTCACTTACCTATCATGACTTCCCACAAATGAAAAACAGCAACCTCATAGTCACACTGGCATTGCCTTTTGGATCTGATCTTACGTATCTTAACTTATAAGGGCAGTTCTGATACTCACCATTCAACCCAATATTTTCAAAGTAAACCTAATGTTTTAGACACCAAGTACAAAATGACAGATAATCAAACCACATTTGCATTTAAAATAATAAAAAAAATCTCCAAGAAACACAGAAAAAGCAGCAGGCAAGTAGAATGGAAAGTACTACATCAGAATTCATCTAGACAACTAGAATTCTTTTCAGAAATAAACTAATTTTGAGGGATACAAATTGTGTGTGGGAGTGTTTCCTTTTTTTATTATACAGAAATCTTACCTAGCCAATGAGATTTGCATGAAAATAGATAAATTTTCTCTAGGCTACCTTTTCTGAATACAGGTCAGTAGTGTAAGCTACATTAGTGTATATACTGATGTAACCAAAGATAGATTTGATGACAGACATTTTTGGTAAGAGTCCATCCCTGCTAGATTTTTTGGCTTTTCTTCTCAAATTGGGTACAAGGAAACCAATTCATAATTGAGCACCTTTTCATATAATATATAAGCTTTTATGTATTATATAATTGGTATATCATAAATGGGAAGCTTTTAATTCAGCATTAATGGAGAGTTCCAGTCCTTCACGTAGGCCACATGGGACAACTTTCAGTCATGAATAAAGGCTGATAAAGTATAGCTATACTAGTCACCTTCTAGTTCATAATCAGTTTTCTGTCTTTCTTAGTTTCAATTTGTTTTACCTTTTTTCATTTTAACCATATTTATTTTACCTTCTCACCTGCCTGTGGTTTAAGAAACAGGTATGCTGTCAATCTTAAAGGATATTTTGATATGAACAAGAAAATAATTTTTCAACGTCATAAATATATCAGTTTTTCAAACTTTAATCCTAATCCTTAAGCACAGATAAAATGCAATTCAAACTGTAATTATAACTAGGCTTAATAGACCAACAATTTAAAAAGAACACAGTACTTGAAAGTGCTTTGAAACACATTCTACTTATTTTTTTTTTTTGGTAGTAATGCGACAGAAAGACATCCAAGTGAAACAGTGGCAGTTGTCATATAAGTGAAATAAAAATAAGATAGAAAGGCAAGATTGAGATGATGACTGGCATCAGTGGCCAAGACAGCCTGAGATCATTCCTCTGCTACCTGTAATTCTTACCATGCAGCAATTCCTTACCTACTCATGTGTTGCAGAACAACAGCATGCAGAAGGGTGCTGTAGACCAGATCTGTACTGGGGTTCTTTCACAGGTTGCTGATCTGATCTAACCCAAGTCAGTGATCTGGTTTACAGAGCAGCATGCCATGAGTGTGCTCAAACACCCAAAATGTTTTGCTTTTCACCAACAAAACATGAGTCACAGAGTAAAACCTTAGTTTTACTTTGTCATGGAACGTTTGCGATCAAGCTTCAGTTTTGTAGTGATTATAATTGCCCATACAGAAAATAATCACCAGGTTTCTGGAAGTGAATAAATGCACTAGCTCATCAATACTGATTTTAAAATAACAGAGGTGTAAAAGAAGGCCATCTTAACTTCTACTGCATTATTAAATTTAATTAATTTTATAGGATTTGTTTAACCTAGCAATTCTGTGACTTTCAAGATTGTACAGACATAAAAAAGCCAACTGTTCCCAGTTTAGTAACAAGCTATGATGTAAAGCTTGATATTTTTCAGATATACTTTGTATGGTTTTTCAGTTAGGAATTTTTATTGACTGGCATAACATATCTTTGAATTTATGCACCATACACATAGCAAGAATAAAGCTGCAAACATGTATCCTATGGCTCTAAGCCCTTTCTTTTACATGAATTCTTAACAACTCTATCAAAATCTAGGAAATTAACAGAAATTTTTTAAAATTTGTGTTGCAATGAGACATCACTCCATGTAGAAAGCAATCAGTTTTTTTTTCTTTTCCCTTTTTTTGAAAGTTAAAAGGAATTTAATATTTTGAACAATGTGGATTGACTACTGCAGTGTCTTTTCGAGGATGTAGAGTAATAGCTGACCAATTTAAGATGAAACACATACATGTCTGATTTTGGAGCCTGGGTCCTATGCCAGAAATTAGCTCACAGTTTGACATCTACTTTCCCCAGAGAACATAGGCCCAAATTGTTTTTTAAAATTTTACTTGAATTTCAGGTTCAAGAATGAAACTAAAAATATATGAATGTTTTTCTCCTGCATTGTAAAGTCTTTAGGGGAAAATCTCTAGTTGGTTTGTTGGCTTTTTTTTTTTCCCTTTAAGATAGCATACAACAAGCATTAATAAAATAAATTAAAAAACTAAATTTAATCCTCACTCACTAAAATTTCCATTTTTGAAGATCAGTATAAAATTGAAATTTTCCCAGTAACGGAGAGAACGGATGAAAGAACAGCATCTGAAATAAACTGTCCTTTTGTAAACCTCTCAGATAAAAGCCTATGCCAAAAATATGCTTAATGCTAAATGTTTTGCTTTCTAGTCAGTTGTTAAAGAATCCGGTTTCTGCATAAGTGTATTTGGAAGAGCCATGCTTGCTCTCAGAGACTTAATACATAGCACAGTAAGTAAAGAAGGTTAGATCTGGTTAAAATGTGCCTGGTTAAGCTTATCTCAAAACTTCTGCAGGATTAATATCTTTAGAGGTTGTATCTGCTTCTCTACTTGGAAGCTTAAAAACTTCTCTGAGTCTCCAACTACAAATGCAGGGTTCCTACAGAGAAATCAGATTAATTATTCTGGATGCAGTACATCCACATTAACTGGCATAGATCATCTTTCTGTCCTTACTAGTTGCAGATCATCTCTTTGTTGCTTTTGCTGGTTACATCCTGACCACTATCTCACTGAGCTTTGTGAAATTACATACCCTAAAAAAATTCCACCAAGTTAGAGACCAGTCAAGCCAATAGTTTACCACAGAGATTCTAACATCCAGTGGAAAGTAGGTGGTAAGACTTGAATCTCACAAATCCAGGTCAGTTTCTGTGACCACATCCCTTTCAGTACGGATAGGTTGACCCTCACTAGATGTCAGGTGCCCACCAAAGCTACTCTATCACTCCCTTCCTCAGCTGGACATGGGAAAGGCTATAATGAAAGGCTCATGCATCAAGATAAGAACAGGGAGAGATCACTCAACAATTACTGTCATGGGTGAAACAGACTGGACTTGGGGGAAATTAATTTATTACCAATCAAATCAAAGTAAGGTAATGAGAAATATATCCAAATTCTAAAACATCTTCCCCCCACCTCTCCCTCCTTCCTGGGGCTCGACATTGCTTCCAATTTTCTCAGCCTTCTCCCCTGAAGTGGAGAATGGGGGTTGTGGTCAGTTCATCACATGCTGTCTTTTGTTCTCTTCTGCTCCTTCCTTCTTAGGGGAGGACTTCTCACACCCTCCCCCTGCTCTAGCGTCGGGTCCCTCCCATGGGAGACAGTCTTCCAATATGCATCCTTCCCTCAGGCTGCAGTTATTCACAAACTGATCCAGTGTGGTCCCCTTCCATAGAATGTAGCTCTTCAGGAACAGAGTGCTCCAGTGTGGGGGTCACAAGAACTGCCAGCAAACCTGCTCTAGTGTGGCTCCTCTCTCCACAGGGCCACAGGTCTTGCCAGGGACCTACTCCAACATGGGCTCTCCATGGGATCACAGCCTTCTTTGGGCATCCACCTGCTGCGACTTGGGGACTTCCATGGGCTGCAGATGGATATCTGCTCCACTGTTAACTTCCATTGACTGCAGGGAGGACAGCCTGCCTTGCCATTGCCTTCACCACAGGCTGCAGGGGAATCTCTACTCCACTGCTTGAAGCACCTTCCCCCTTCCTTCTTCACTGACGTTGGTGTCTGTAGAGCTGTTTCTCTTACATATTCTCTCTTCTTTCTTCAGGCTGCAGTTTCCTTTGTGCAGCAGTTTTTTCTCCTTCTTAAATGTGTTCTCACAGAGGCAATGCTGCCACNAAGCTACTCTATCACTCCCTTCCTCAGCTGGACATGGGAAAGGCTATAATGAAAGGCTCATGCATCAAGATAAGAACAGGGAGAGATCACTCAACAATTACTGTCATGGGTGAAACAGACTGGACTTGGGGGAAATTAATTTATTACCAATCAAATCAAAGTAAGGTAATGAGAAATATATCCAAATTCTAAAACATCTTCCCCCCACCTCTCCCTCCTTCCTGGGGCTCGACATTGCTTCCAATTTTCTCAGCCTTCTCCCCTGAAGTGGAGAATGGGGGTTGTGGTCAGTTCATCACATGCTGTCTTTTGTTCTCTTCTGCTCCTTCCTTCTTAGGGGAGGACTTCTCACACCCTCCCCCTGCTCTAGCGTCGGGTCCCTCCCATGGGAGACAGTCTTCCAATATGCATCCTTCCCTCAGGCTGCAGTTATTCACAAACTGATCCAGTGTGGTCCCCTTCCATAGAATGTAGCTCTTCAGGAACAGAGTGCTCCAGTGTGGGGGTCACAAGAACTGCCAGCAAACCTGCTCTAGTGTGGCTCCTCTCTCCACAGGGCCACAGGTCTTGCCAGGGACCTACTCCAACATGGGCTCTCCATGGGATCACAGCCTTCTTTGGGCATCCACCTGCTGCGACTTGGGGACTTCCATGGGCTGCAGATGGATATCTGCTCCACTGTTAACTTCCATTGACTGCAGGGAGGACAGCCTGCCTTGCCATTGCCTTCACCACAGGCTGCAGGGGAATCTCTACTCCACTGCTTGAAGCACCTTCCCCCTTCCTTCTTCACTGACGTTGGTGTCTGTAGAGCTGTTTCTCTTACATATTCTCTCTTCTTTCTTCAGGCTGCAGTTTCCTTTGTGCAGCAGTTTTTTCTCCTTCTTAAATGTGTTCTCACAGAGGCAATGCTGCCACCGCTGATGGGCTCAGCCTTGGCCAGCAGTGGATCTGTCTTGGAGCTGGCTGGTACTAGCTTTGTCAGACACAGGGACAGTTTCTTCTGGCACCTTCTCACAGAATCTGGCCCTGTAGCACAACACCCCCACCCACCCCCTGCCAAAACCTTGCTGTGCAAACCAAATACACAGGCTTACTTTCATTTTAAAAATGCTTTGTAATGAGGAAGAATAATGCACATTTATTGTAATAGCTATATGTTAGTTATAGAATTGGTGTATTCCATTTGTATACCTATTTCACAACTAGTAGCAGTATTAAATTATTAAGAATAGCGGGCTTTTGCATTTACATAATGTTTTTCATCCACTTAATCCAAAAAATACAGATATGAAGTGGCTACCTGTATTTTACACAATTGGAAACTGAATGACAGAGCACAAGACACAGTATAGTATTAAGGCAGATGTTCAGTTACAGATAAATAGCTGACTTTCATTCCAGTCACCTACTAATCTTTATATTTGAAATTTAAAAACAGCATGTGTATGACCAGTTGTTTATTACACTGGTGTGCTAAGACACTACTGGAATATTTTTTCCTAAAGCACAAAATGATTACACTTCCCTGAAAAATATGCTATAAATGAGACCTATCAATTTTACCNTGCCTGTATGAAGTCAAGGTAATTTTTTTTATCTTATTCACCTAGCTTATTTCACCACAGAATCCACAAATGTACTAAGTCTGCTGAAGACTCAACAGCAACAGAACATTCTACATTTGAGAGCTGTAACTGAAAATGATTAGAAAAATACATTTCCTTTCATTTTCCTGGAACTTGCCTGAGCCTCCTCACAGGAGGCTGGAACCTCCCTAGTGAGCTAGAGGCTTGAATACGCTCCAGCTGTACCCACCTATTAGCCTTGTATTAGCATCTCAGAGCTCTCTGTGCACACCACACCAAAATGCACAGAAAACCATAAAATAAAATGCAACATTTTACCTCATAAGAGGCAAATTTTACCTCATAAAAAAATGTCATTTTACATTAACTAGGATTTTTAACCTCTCATCTTTTCTTAAATACATGTCCTTGCTTTCAAGAAATACTTAGAAAAATAGGAAGGAGACTGTGAAAAAAAAAACCAAACAAACAATTTTTTATTTCCTTTTGTATATTTTTTTACAACGTTTTTGACAATATTTTCAAGGCTCTGTTCATATGGTGGTGGTAGTGTTAACAGTGTACTAGATAAATTGTTGTAACTCTTACTCCTTCGGAGTGGTACTGCAGTTTTTAACAGATATCTATGACGATACTGCAGTGAATATACGTAATTCTGTCATGCAGAAAATAATTTGGAGCATCTTATTTTGTCCCTTAATTTCCTGGACTAATAATGACATGCAGTCCTTACAAACCAGTAAACCAATGTATTTTGGTTTTGACCCGAATAAAGGGAAGTATGTTGTATAAGTGCAATAGAAATCTTTCAAAATTGAGATAAAAACCCAACACTGAAGGTCAGCATATTAAGGGCATAACAAGTATAATGGGATTAGAAAAGAAAATATACAGCAATTTAATTAGGAAACTAATAATGTCCACCCACTTCACGTCAGAGAAAATATTTCTGTAATAGTTTACATACCTTGTAAACTGTTGTAAAATGAGAGAAAATTGTCTGTGCAAGAAATGAACCAACACTATAAGACACGGGTTAGATGATGATAGATTTTGTTCAGCAGCACTCACCAGTCACTACAGCCCTGATAGTAATCCTGTTATAATTCAGCACAATGCTACTTAAGAAACTGTACTATATTTTACAAACAACCATAAAGTTTCACCAACTTTTTCTAAGTCCAATAAGGTAGAATTTCAGGTATAGTGGGCAGTCAATATGTGTTCATATAATATTTTTTTATCATGTCTGATTCATTAAGCAGAATCATATTCCTGGTGCTAGCAATGGAAAAGGAACTCAGTAGATTATAATTCTCTAAATCAATTCAAAGCATGAATTATTAAAGAGATAAAATTTGAGTGCTTTAAAAAGTAGATGTCTGATTAAATGTAGAATATGTTGTTAGATGTAGAACTACAAGTTGTAGAAAAAGATAATATGACAAGAACATGCCCATAAAAGTCTCACACAATGTACTTGTAGAATGTATTCACATTAATCATTAGCTTCTTTACCATCGCAAACACAGGGACAGTTATGGTAAGAGGACTGTATCTGTTTTAATATATATTCTGAAATCCTATTGCGGAAAGAAATTGACAATCAATAGTCCTTCTTGTTGCATGCTATTTCTAAACTATGGAATGACTTCATATTTTAATTCTACTAAAAATACTATGAATGCAATAAAAATGGAATTAATCTATAACTGTGTAATTATGCAGGTCTGATGCCTATCACCTATTAGGAAGACTGCTATTCCAGTTTGCAGAAAGATATTCATGTAGGAAGCTTCATGGGGACTTACTGTTGATACAGTTTTTTAAGTGAGAACTACAACTTAACAGTTTTGAAAACACCCCACCACTGTAATATTTTTTTTAATGTAAATTTATAAATTAATAAATTTATAAACTGTACCTATATAATCTAGTACCTTCTATACATAAGCATGATTAAAATGCTTAATTTATTATCTTACAGATTATAATTTTAGTGTTCTTTAACTTTCTCTGTGTTTGGTCACAATTGATTCAAAGATCTACTTTTCTTAGAATAAGTGTGATATAAATACTAAATTAATTTATAGTATAAAGAAGAGTAGATATCATATCCACTTAAGTATGCACTCCAATACAGGCTACTACATGGGTTTTGAAATCTTAATACAAACCCATTTCCTTGTTTCTTATAGAAAGTATGTATGCTAGAAGGAGAACTTGTAAAAATTTCAGTTACAAGAGTCTTTGCATAGTCTTTCTGTGTAGATTGTAGAATTTTTCTGTATATTAAAGCACTGAGTTTAGTCCTGCGGAATACATTCATCACAATCCAGCCACACAGAAGAGAAATATCCTGACACACAAAGCCAACCCTCTCCTCTTACCCAGGTAATTAAAAATCTGTCAAGTAAGAAAGAACCGTGTGTTTGATACTTGCTGGTACATGGGCAGACACAGCTAAAGCCTGGGCTTTGACACCCCCCGGCTGATGCAGAACTCTCCCGATGAAAAGCTGACCTGACTGAGATGAAAGGCATTTTTCACCCACTAAGATCACAATTTCATGTAACCTCCT
>VZTM01038878.1:14737-42692 GCA_013400555.1 Jacana jacana | reverse complement strand
ATAGAGCTTTAGGTTTTACTGTGCACAACTGGTAGGAGTATAAATGAGTGAAATCAACCCTGACTTGCTGGAGAAATGAGCCCTTAACAAAATTTACCGAAGTGCCTCAGCATTTTAGAAATCTAAATCTGTTTTAGTGATTTCTGCACTAGATTCTTGTGTTGTTTGATTCCATTGAAATACCTGAATTAGTCCAAAGCATAAATGTATGTTGGAGGACAAGGCTTCTAGGGCTTCAACCAGAGTATGTTCATATAGGAGTGTGCATCTGGTATTAGGTGCTGGTCTTAGTACTCAGCTGGAAACAGAAGCCTCTGTTCTGCATGTTCCAAATAGCTAACAATATGTNGTAGGGATGCACACATTGGCAGTAAATATTCCTTCTCAAGTATAGTTCTACTGTATATCTAAGACCTATTAGGATACCTCATCTTTCTCTTTCTGGCAAGAATTTAGCTTGGGGGCAGCAAACCAGGTCATTGGGAAGCCGGAGCAGAGATTTGTATTTACAAAAAGGAAGTTTANATATTTAAATGCATGTTTGATCCCTTTTTGCCAAGGGAATAATTTCCTCTATAGGTTCTTGATTTTCCTCATATGCAACATGACTGACTGTAATTTAAAATCTGTATGATATTTGTATGATTTGTTAACAGAACAGCCAAACAAGTGACTTCCGCTGTCCGCTGTGGAAGGAAGAGCATTCCAGTAATATTTTTCCTGGAGCCTTTTAGCTTCTGTAAAATTCCATAGAATGTTTTCAGAATAAGTGCAAGGTGGGTTTTTGTTTTCTTAACTTTTGAACTCTGTTGTACCTATTAATGTTAGCTGAAGACATGTACTAAATCTGTTGGGAAACTGCCCTAGGACTCTGCTCACAGCAGTAGTGAGGATTAGCTGCTTGTCTAGAACAGATCAGTTTATCCTTCTTAAAAGAAGGGCAAAAGAGTCATTCTGAATTTATAGGCATGGAAACTTGAAACGTAAATTGCATTACTCCATATAACCATGGACTAAGATAGAGGAAGACAGTCCCATGTTTGCTGCTCATTAGTTACAGGACTTGGAAAAGTTATTTCCCTCTCCTTTAGGCAAGACATTACACAATTGGTCAAGCCTGTCCTTATAGTCACTGCCTTCCGATAAAACTTAAGCATGGGTGAATTTTGTGTTGGTTTGCCTGGACTGGTGATCCAGTTTATCATAACTTTTCATGGTTTTGGCTTGACACAAAAGAAGAGGGTGGATGAAACCCAGGATCAGGTGTCTGTTTTGAAAAGGAGTCTGTTTTAAATATGCTTCTCCCACATTTGCTCAAGGAGACACACAACACCCCTGGTATTGCATTCAAAGTATCTTTCTGAAACTGTTTATCCACTGACATAATTAAAAGGATATGTAAAATACAAGTCTTGCATATTTCTAGAAGCATAGACTTTATCTCATCTCCCTAAATGACATGTAATGTCAAATTATAATAGATATGTAAAGAATGATGGTGTTGGGTAGAAATAGATGCAATTTCAAGTTTCTTCAGAGCTGGATATTTGGGTTTCTTAGTAATTTGGATTTTGTAATCCTGAATTTACCAGGACACTTTTTAGGACAATATTTGCAGCATTTATATGTTTTTGGTTTGTTTATATGTGGGGTTTTTTAACATTTAAGAAATAGCACTATTTTACCAAAGAGTCATTAAACAAGCTGACAAAAGGCTATAGCCAAATAAAAATTGGCTGGGTTTTTTTTTTTTTTTCCCAGAAAAAAGTGCAATTAGACCTCATGATTGTGCTGCACCCTGTACCAAATGAGGTTACAGTAGTGGAATTAAGGAGTGAACACTCCCAGTCTGAAATGTGAGGCTTAATTTTCAGCTGTGAGTTATTCCTGGTTATGATCTCATTTTATGCCATGAAAGTGATCAAATAACATTAGCTTCTGAGTGTAAATTTTTTTTTTTCAAAGGGTGATGCTTATTAAAGTTAATGGGAGTCCTGGCAACACTCCAAAAAGCAGTGAAAATTTGACAGTAAAAGCATGACTTGAATGCATGAAAATTTGCATTCCAAAATCCAAAACCTGAATGACTTGAGGCTATCCGTAGGTACATAAATCAAACACTTTACTTACCTTTAAATGTTGGTGTTTCATTTTCTCCTCTTCTACTTTTAGACGTTTCTGTGTAATTTCTTCTTGCAATTTTCTTTTGTCCTACAAATTAAAAGAACAATAAAACGTTTTAGAGAAATTACATGTTGCTAAAAAAATTGTTAAAGTGCTATTCAGTAGGGTAAAATCAATCCATGCAAATAAAGTCTTATTTTAAAACTTCTGTGGTGCTCAGACAGTGCATAATTCTTAGTAGCAACAGCTCCTGTGTCCTATGCAGGTATGGTTTCCATTATTCTTTCTCTGAAGTATGCTTAAACATATTAATGACCACAAAGCAGGGATGATCGAAATTAGAAGTCACTGCTGGGAAAGGTAAGGGAAGAAAACAGGAAGAAATAACACTTGAGCACAATCATATATGCAAAATGAGGTTAGAAATGGGCCCTGGCCAAAATTCCTAAGGCAGCCCACACATCATTTTGGGCAGAAAAGAGTTTGCATGGTCCACGTTGCTTGTGGCTAATAGCTGAAATCAAGAGCAATATAGAATGGCTTAGAAATTTATTTCATTAGTTGAATAGTGATAAAGATGAACACAGAGAAATGTAGTATGCCTCATGTATCTTGTTACCTCTCAATTAAAAGAAAAAAGAAAACTGCCTTTGAAGGCAATTTATATGACTGCTGAACTTTAGAAAGCAAAACCTCAAGTAGTACTGATCTATCATATTGCCACCTTCATCCTTTTTGTTACAGATTATAGAAAAAAAAAACCTGGGTGAAAATGCTGGCAACACTCAAGCCTCTTGTGTATTTGGATAGCTGCTGTCATGTGGAGAATCCTTGTGGCTCCTCTCTATGAGGCCACTGATTTAGTACTTTGTGTCCTCAGCAGCCAGTGGGAAAGAAATCATGCCAAAGGAAACGATCTTTTACAAGCAGTATTTATAGGCTATTCTCTCGGTCAGCCTTGGTGCTATAAAGTCCTGTTATTGGACATGGCGACTTTTGCACTTGTTCCTTGGTACGTTTTAGGAAAGTAAATTCAATCGGTTGTTCTGTGCAAAAATGTTTGCTGACTCCAATCCCTTGACTCCAAACTCCAAACTAGAACAGATTATTGATCAGTTTGCTTTGGGTTGGTTTTTTTTGTTGTTGTTTTTTTCTTTTTTTTTCTTGACAGAGTTTTTGGTTTATACTATTTTGGTTTATAATATTGAAAATATTTTCAGACAAGTATGGTTCAGGAAGGAGTTAAGATCTTCACAAACATAGCCCACCTGAGGAACCAGCTGTGCATAAGGAGTGCAGAAAGTCAGTAAGGAAGTGCTGAGCATAAATTGGGAGTTGCTCTCTGCTGTTTCCCTAGGATCTGGGATTGGGAAACAGGAAGAGTCATAGTGTACTTGGCTGAATTACTTCACTGTTACTGGAAACTGGCGGTGGGGCAACAGAGTATAGGGACGCTTTGTTGAAAGATGGGAAGTAGAAGAAACCACCTGGCTTTGTGGAGGTGGAGAATAGGACTACAGCTGGCCAAGCACAACTGAGGGTATGCTGGGCTTTGGTAGGTGAATGTGTATCAGTGATCTCTCTCTTGCAGTCTGTAAAGTGCAGTAGCCAGCTACAGGCACCATCTGCGCTTTACAATTGTTCCTTGATAGTGTTAGTTGCGTCTTTAATACACCAAACAGAGCTGGTAGGGGTCTTGCCTCAAGGTACACGCGACCTGCATCTCTATAGTGGTTTTGATTTTGCCAATGCTCTTTAATAAAGTTAACAAAGCCACTGATTTAGGAGCACTAAAAGTAATTTTTCTGCAGTGTCCCTTTTAAGGGATTTTATTGAAGAACTGCTCTGCTGGATTTTACTCAGCTAGTCCTGATTTTGAAGACATAGCATCTGGTCTCTGACCTTCACACCTTTCCTTAATTAGGAAATATTCCTGACCTCAGTATATAAATGGCCTTTGAAAACACCATAGTTAGATGAACAAAATGTGACCAAAGCTTGTGTTTACAGATTGTTACAATTCTTAAGGAAGCTTCTTCTTCTCTTTACTGAAGTTCTGGATAAATTCTTAGTCAGAGAAAAGACTTTTATTTGGTTTATACTATTGAAAATATTCTAAGTCCATTTAAATATTGTTTTTATACCAATGGAGATGTGTACTAAGAGTTTGGGCACTTTGAAATGAGAACTAGTAAACAAAAATACTGTGCAGAAAGAAATTGGAGTGAAGAGGTACAAATAACTGCATTTCAAATTAACTGCAACAACGGACCTATTCAGGAATGAAATTTTTGCCTGCTTCTCTTGTTAGAGGTCTGTTTCTTTTTGTATCCCATATTTTTTCTCTGAAAGTTTTCTACTTGTATCCTTTGGTGTTCCAGCATGTTTTAATTTTACTGGTTGGCAGTAAACATCCATTATACAATTATCCAGATTACATAGGTTGAAATAGATTGTCTTTTATATATCTAGTCAAAGAAAGCTGAAGGTCTAATGCCAGAAGCTAAATTCAAGGAAAGATTATGAGGAACATTTTTGAACCTTGTGTTTCCAGCATACTTTTCAAAAACCTACTAGGAGTCTCCCTACAGTGCATACTGCTATGCTTTTTGTGAAAATCACGTGTTGCTGTACAAAGCTTTGCTTATATATGTAATGGAGTAAATGTTTATTCTTAGATAGCTGAGATCCACACTTCTACCAAACCATACTCTTCCTCAGTAGGTAATCAGGTTGCTGGCAGAAGTTCTCTGATCCTCTCTTACTATGATCTTGTTAATGTAGGCAAGATTTGCTTTTTATGAAAGAGCACCTTCATCCCTTCCTCTCTGTTGTGCATGAATGCAAGCTGACGCTTGAACCTTAGTCCCAATTTTCACACCTACTGAAACATGAAGGAATCTTTCCTGACTTTTGAGCATAGATCCAATTTAGAACACAAATCTCTTCTATCTGAAAGGAAGAGACACATTTGCAGAGCAGTGTCTTGCTAGATACGTTGTGTGCCACATACATTAGTTTATGTTAATGTTCAATAGTGGTGCCAATGTTGATCTGCTTGGTTCCATGGTGGAGGGCATGTACTCTCAAGGCCAAAGGAGCCACTAATGTTTTAGCTGCTGTGGTTTTGTTTGCATATAATTTGAGAGGTAATGCTTGATTATTGAGGGGTCTTATGGACATGGACACTTCAGTCTGGTGGCATAAGACTGTAGAAATATCATAATTCAAATCTTTAATCATGATTCAAATTTTCTATTACATTAGTTTCCCCATAGAATGGGGGGTTTGATGAGAAAGGATTAAGCCTAAGGTTCCTCTTTGACTGTCTTTTCTCAATATGTTTGTCACAACAAACACTAGAGCTTTTGTGTTTTCAGATTTGACAGGCTAACAAAATGGATGCATTTAATTTTTTACCTGTTATATTCTATATATACCAGCAACAAGTGGAAGGTACATAACAGAGAAAAGCAGTTCCTGTTCAGAGCCATGGGAGCAGTGAAACCATAAAATAATAATAATGGGGTTTTCCTTTTTGCTCTACTACATAGGAAATATATGAAAAAGAATTTGAAAACCTCTAGTGGCTCTGTGAGAGCAGGGACTATAAAGGAGCCAGGCATTTAACAACAACCAGATTTTAGTACAAATGTAGTTCTTTAACTGCTCCGAGCGCCCCTTGCCATCCTCTGCTAGATTCTTTGCAACATAGTGCTTGGAATTCCCAGGCATGGTGCTTGGGACAAACCTTCCCAAAGCCACAGTGTAACTTGAAATTGTGATTGTAATTTGTTGTTTTCTTAGACAACTTGTATTGCAGATTCTTCAACCTGATGATAATGCCATCTTATTTAGGCTCTGTGATTTCTGCAGTGCGTTAAACCAAATAAGCTGTTTCAATTAAATGCTCTTAATTGATGAAAGTGTTGCAAGTAGTGAGCAAGTAGTCCTTTTACGCAGCAAGTGTAGTAAATGAAATCATGGCCAGAGCCCAGATATGATTTCCCACTTCCTGTAATGCAAGACAGCACAAGCTGTCACAGTTTCTTTAAAAAATACTTCTCCAATATTTGTCTGGAGGCAAAGATGCAGCCAGGGGACGCTAACGCTAGTGCATTGACAGGAGTCCTCCTGGGGCCAGCATGCTGCCCCACTCCTCCTGACGAGTACCAGGAAGTATAAACCATCGCAAGGCCTGGATTGCCCTGGAGAACCAAAGCATTTCTTATCTTTTGAGCCCATGCACTAGAGACAAAGTCCAGGTTACCCGCCTGCTTCAAACACCGTTACGGTTAAACGCACAATTGTACTCTAAACCCTCTGAAACATTTCAAATTACCTTCTTGTGGGCTTGATTGTTTCTCAAGTAAATATGATAAATGGGTCTGTTGGCTTTTATCAAGAGTCATAATTAAACCCAATCACATTAAAAACCAACCTGTTCAACTCCCAAATATTTTCAGTTTTGCCTTGCCACATTTATTTTGGTTCCAATAAGGTATTTTTTTTAGTCACTGCTCACCATTTATTTGGTAGTAGTGTTTGTTTGACAACTAACCTGTCATGTGAAGTGTGAAAAATATTTTTGTTCCCATTATTTGTTGCTGAAGATTGTCTGTGACAGTAAATGATCCTTCTGCAGTTTTCCTTTTGTCCCAAAGGGACAAATTTTGTGTCAGTTCATTTTTTTGGATTTAGCCTTTTTTGATACCTCAGGTTATTTTCCTTTAAAAAGATAACTCAGCAGTTCCTTTAAAGCACAATAAATATTTTGATTCTAACTTCTCTTTAGAAGAGAAACTGAAAATATTTTCTAATACCTTCAATATAAACTTCACTGAATCCCCCCCCCCTTTTTTTTCCCCTCTGAAAACTGACAGGTAGGAATTCGCTTAATCCAAGTTGTCCTTTTTAATTTTTCAGACAGCAGTACTTACGATAAAGCATCAATAATTCAGAAATTGCATTTAATTCCACAATACAAACCCAAAAATCTTTTATATTTCAGTTTTGTTGTGAAATGAGAAAATCAATTTGTTCTGGAATTCTCTGGCTGCCTTTTGACCTGCTGTCCTTCAGGCAAACAGTCAGCTGTGATGATAGTAATATGTATTTTAACCTGTCCAGTAGGGATTTGCACACATACTTTTGCTGCTTTGAATTCAATTTGAAAGTGAAATATCACCCGTAAGAGAGTCCGTATGGGCAACTTTGCTGTCTTAAAGCAATAGCTTATAAACCAGAATTTAAAAGTAACAATTTCAAACAGATACAAGTCTTTTTGTCTGTCCTGGGGTAAATCATTCTTCAGAAAACACACAGTAGCTCATTAACACAATGCTATTTCAAGTTTTATATATATATAAATATATACATTTTAATAGTGAGTTATAACTATAAACACTTACTGTTATGGCCTGGAATCTTTCTTTCAGTAATTCGGCTTCCTCCATTCTAGAAATCAAAAACAGACAAGTAGTGAAGGAAAACAGAATGAGACCATAAGCAAAAAGCCTCCTCGTGGGGCTACAAAAAAGCTGAGGTGATTTGATTCGATTCCAGAGCAGAGAGAAGGCAGAATTTTTGACTTGTCAGGAGTGCAGGAGAGTCCCCGAACAGATGAGCAGATCAGTCCAGACAGACACATGTAATGAGGGTGTGTAGAAGAGGCAGGCAGACGTGGAGAGTGCTGGCATGAGTTGACTGACAAGTTGGAACAGTGGAGCACAAGCCCTTTTCCTTCAGAAGCTGCCAACTCTTTGTTTTAATGTGCTCAGTTAGCCTGCCATTGCTTCCTTAACTGTTAAATGCCCAAACCAAAATCTTCCAGGACTGTAAGAGAAGTAAACCTCTAGTATGTTCCTATTCCTCTTTCTTTCCTTTGTGCATGCTACCAGTGATAAACAGATATTTTAATCTTATTAAATATTCCTGTTTCTTATGAAACTTTTCACCTGTGTGTTTTAACCTGCTGTAATGTTAGCACTGATGATGACATGTTTGGGGTTTTTTTGGGTTTTTTTTGGGTTTTTTTGAGATGGCAGTTTTAAATTCGTTTCCTAGATGAAATCTTTAGAGAAACTGTATTCAGAGCTGGAAGAATGTTTTAGAGCTGCTAACCTAAAGTAAGATAAACTGTAACAATAAGGTCTGTCACTGAATGCAAGTGTTAATCTATGCAATTACTGGTCAGCTATCTAGGACTCAGGGGAGGCTTTGTCTAAGTAAGGATTTCAGGATCATCATTTCAGTGTTACCAAGATGAATCTAAAATGTCAGTGACCCTCACGCTGGATTTCCATTCAGCTGACTTGAAGGGTTTTTTTTTGCCGTGGACTTCTGCTGAAAACAGCATTATGCTCCTTAAGGGATTGCGTACATTTTGACCTTTCCAATTATGTGAGTGGGAGTCAGCCTTCCAAAATCAATCTGGGAAACTTGCAAAACAAGTGGAACTGCCTCTTGTAAAATCCAGTTGTGGAAGAAATTCTAAGCAAGGTAAAGCTGAATTCAAACGGCATAAAGATGCAATGTGAGTCTAGAATCCCTTTGTTATTCTCAGTATCATGTAACTTAAGCCTTTATAAGGACACCAACAAGAGAGTCAGTCAGCATGTTTAGGTTTCTTTCCTGCTTTTTCATTTAGAGGACTAAACTCAGCAGGATTTAGTGAGGGGTTTTACTTTACATGTCAGTGAAGTGACCTGAATCTTAGTGGCAAATCAGGGTCATTACTTGCAAATTCTAAGATGTTACAGAATTGAACACCTGATGATGAAGTTGCATCCTCATAATCCAATATGAATCAACATTTCATTTTAATTTCCAATTTTCTAGTATGTCATCACTCAGCCATATACCCAAGCAGACCATCCCACTCCACACTGGGATTAAGGATGCATTAATGTTTTTTTTACACCATGATCTACCCTGAGGTTTTGTTCAAACTTCCCAAAACCCCTTATTTTATTCTCCAGAGTAGATTTATTTTTTTAAAAATATTAATAGGTCTCATTCGGTCAGCACCTGAAATTAAAAAAATTACCACATAAAAGCAAATGTGAAGTTCAAAGGCAAATGTACTGAGGTATATCGAGAGACAGATTACATGGGAATTTAAATGTGTTTAGTTTATGGATTTGAGAATAAGCTCACCCACCCCACTGAATTAAACATATTCTTGCTGCAGATGCCAACAGAGAGACAGTCTTTCTGTTTAATCTTTCATAAGTTAGGATAGGTTGCCTTATTATATTTTGAAAAAACACCCCAAATTTATTTCAATTCTGTCTTCTGCAAAGTTAATCTAAAAATTTAAGTGTGTACATGGACTTCAAAATGTTTAGGAATATTCAAAGCAGAAAATTATTACAGAAAAATTAAGGAAGTCTGTTTTGGGCCAAAACCTGTACTTTGATGTAAGTGGGACTCCATTCTCAATGTGTAGAGGAATGAGATCAATATTTCAAGTTCAAATTGGAATCAATGGTCTTGTATTGCTTTCAGCTTTTATGGTCTAAAATATTTTCTTAAATTTATGGTCCAAAATTATTTAAATGCTTTTAAAAACTTTATTAGAAGATATATATTTACAGACCAAAATGTATTGAACACATCTTTCCCTAATCTAAACTCCCAGATTTTGAAGTAGGCCAAAGACAGCTTCTAAAATGTTGCTTCCCTTTTTAAGTGACCATTATTAAGAAAGTATTTAAAGTCCACTTTTAATGTTTTAAATTGTTTAAATCATATATGTGCTCTTGCTAGGCAGGATTTGTTGTTCAGTCAATAGGTTGTTTTCCAGTTATCTTAATCCTATTCTAACCGGGATTTATGTGCAAGAGAAGAAATGGACCAGCTGTCATTTTGTCTGCCCCTTAAACCTGCTTCACCAATAGGAATATCCATGGTGTTTTAAGTTAGATCAGTGAATCTGAACAGCTGTGTTTTCAGTCCACAGGAGTCTTGGAACAAGGATTTTCAGAACTCGCCTGCCAAAAATATATCCGGAGTAAACTATCTACCTATTCTGCAAGTTTAAGCAAATAAAGACAACAAAGAAAAGAAGATAACTTTTGGAAGAATGATGTGTTAGCCTGTGTTTCTGTAACTTGCAACTGTGTATTTTAGTTTTGCTAAAACAGATTCTCTGAGTTATGCGGAAGATGTTTGTTTTATCACATGATGAGTCATAAAGGTTGGATTTTTTTGGCTTCGCTTCTCCCTTTGTTCATTTCCATTTTGCACTGGGTACCTAATGTAGGAGCAATAATGAGAATCTAAAGCACAAGGTGAAACAGTTGTATTATGAAGTCTTAAAGAAAAATGGGTGAGGATTTAGAAGAATGCAATATGCTGAAACAAAAATCTAGATGTAGGACCACAGAAACATTTTCACAGTTGGACATGCAAGTTCTGTTGTCTGGTCTGAGAGCAAAGTCCAAGTACTGGCAGGGAGAAATTCTGTTGCTTCAGAACTTTAGTGGCTGTGGATGTCACTCTACAGACAAAACTGTCTTCAGTTCTAATCTTATTCATTGCACTGGAGTTTCTTTTAAAAGGTAATACAGGTACAGTGAGTTATAGATTATTGTAGTAGCAAACAATTCCTTCTAAGAAGAGACAGCTCATTAAAGGTAGGGAGGAAGAAGCTTTCACATTTTGAAAAAGTGAGTTTGAAGTGAATGGAGTTAATCAGATTTATCAGTTGAAACATAACCTATACTTTCTGGAAGGAGTGGTTACAGCGTTTATGGCTCGGATGCCTTGGCTGATTGAGGTATGGTCTCTTTTCCAGCTAGAACCAAGAATTTACATTTTAAAGGTGAAAAATAAGCTAACAAGAAATAAAATTTTGAAGATATAAAAACTTTTTTTTTTTTTTTTTTTATTCCATATGAAATACATACAAATAAACAACTGAAGTTTTTGGGCAGTTTCTTTCTTCCAAAACTTTTTTTTTTAGAGATACTTTCTCTTTAGCTGTATCTTATTTCAAAGGCTGGTTTTGAAGGCTATTTCCACCATTAGTCTGCAAAGTAATTCCGTGTTTTTTCAGTCAGCAGTGCCTTAATGTGTTTTCTAGGATACATCCAGCTAACGAACTCTTCTGGGGGTCATCATGGTGCCATTTTTTTTTTTTTTTCTAAAAATCTTAAAATAGTTAAATAGTTACACTTCTCGATGATGGAAAACAGCCCTCAGTAAATAAAAGGCTGGAAGTCCAGGGAAAGAGTGCTAACCAGGAGCAGCACCTATCGCATTAAATTTGTTTTACATTAACCTGATTTCTTTCATACTATAAATAACATTGTTATGTATCTATCAGGTCATAAATTCCTGAACTGCTAGGTGTTTCATGAAAAATTGCTGTCTTAATAATGGGGGAAAAAGCTTTAAAGTGAGGGTAATCTAGATAGAGGAGGTTAAAAACTGTCCCCAGAATATAATTCTATATATGTGTGTAGATATGCATCTATATTTACATATAGATGCATATATAGATGCATAGTTATTATTGATTAGTAAAGATATTAGGTATCTTTATGGGTACTTGTACATGTTTGAATCTTGTACCAAGAGGCTCATACAATTACCAGACTGGTTGTATGTTGATGCATGTCGTTGGGAGACTTTCTAATTTCTTGTTCTTTTTCTGTGGCTTATACTTCTGTGCCTTTCTAGACTCTCATTTTCTGTTTGTCACTAAATCTTTAATGAGCTGTTTAGCATGTGGTATTGCCAGATCCTTGTCAAGTGAATAAAATTTTAAATCGTAGAATCACAGAATGGTAGGGGTTGGAAGGGACTTCTGGAGATCATCTAGTCCAACCCCTCTCCTAAAGCAGGTTCATCTAGAGCAGGTTGATCAGGAACTTGTCCAGGTGGGTTTTGAATATCTCCAGAATTATCTATGCAGCCTCTTCCAGTGCTCTTTCACCCTCAAGAAATTTTTCCTCATGGAATTTTCTGTGTTCCTGTTTATGTCCTTTGCTACTTGTCCTGTTACTGGGCACCACTGAGAAGAACCTGACCCCATCCTCTTGACACCTGCCCTTTAAATGTTTATAAGCATTGATAAGATCCCCTCTCTTTTCTCCAGGCTAAACAGACCAAGGTCTCTCAGCCTTTCCCTGTAAGAGAGAAGCTCTTGTTCCCGGATCATCTTTGTAGCCCTTCATTGGACTCTTTCCATTAGTGTCTTACCTTTCTTGAACTGGTGAGCACAGAATTGGACACAGTAATCCAGATGTGGCCTCACCAGGACCCACTTGACCTGCTCGCCATGCTTTTTTAAATGTGCTCCAGGATACCATTGGCCATGCTGGGAACAAGGGCACATTGCTCTCTTGTGGTCAGCTTGGGACCTGGGAGCTGTTTTCCAGCAGGTCAGCATCTAACCTGTACTGATGTATGGTGTTATTCCTCCCCAGGTGCAGGCCCCTACACTTGTCCATGTTGAACTTCATTAGATTCCTCTCCTCGCAACCCTCCAGCCTCTCCAAGTCTCACTGAAGGGCAGCACAGCCTTCTGGTGTGTCAGCCACTCCTCCCAGTTTTGTATCATTAGCAAACTTGCTGAGGGTACACTCTCATGCAGGTTTCTGAAGAACATATTGAACAAGACTGGACCCAATACTGTTTCCTGAGAAACACCGGTGGTTACAGGCCTCCAGCTGGCATCTGTGCAACTGATCACAGCCTTCTGAGCTCTGCCACTCATCTGGTTCCCAATCCACCTCACTCTCTGCTCATCTAACCACTCCCTAAGCTTACCTGTGAGGATGTTATGGGAAGCATTGTCAAAAACCCTTGATGAAGTTGAGGTAAACAACATCTACTGCTCTCCACTGCTTTCTTTCATATTTTGGTCAAAATCCAGATTATATCAGCCAGTATGCTTAAAGATAGGATAAATCAGTCTCATGTCTCTCCATCAAATTATACCGTATTAGAAATTTAAATAATTTGTAACTGTGTACACTTAGGATCTTACAGAAATTCATAACAAAACATCTGCCAGCTCTCAGGAGGGATTAAAATTATGCCTTGAAGGCCACTTATGGGGAAGTAATTCCTACTAGGTAGATCTTTTAACGTAATGACTTTCTTGGGTCCTCTCGCTGAAGCAAAACAATATCCGAGTATCTCAGTTTTATATAGCTTTATTAAGCTAAATTCTACTTTCTTTGCTTGTTTAAGTAGACACACGCCCTGAATCTCTGGGAGGAAAAGCTTTGAACTATTTTGTTGGTACAACTCCCTTCCTGTTGCTATTCATAAGTATAAATATATTAATTCTCCAAATTCAAACTGAAGAAACAGCAGTTGGCCATTGCCTTCAATTGGTTATAAAACATTGATTATTTTAATAATATTTTATAATAGATCTGCTTTACAGATATCTTTCACTATTGTAGAGAAGTTTTAGAGTGCAGCACAGGCTTCACCATCTCCCACGGTAGGTGTGTATATTATATGCACAGTGCAGCATGGCTACAACTGTTATTGTTTTACATACAGATTACCTTCCCCATATTTTCCAAAAATTGCACAGTGAACTTTATCAAAGTGTATTGATTATTTTTTAATCAGTTAAGCATGAGTTTTGTTGCCTTTTTCTTGTTCCCAGACAGTTGTGCATTCTTAGCCTTGTGTATTTTGGAAATATTTTATGAAACTGACCTTGGGAAGTTTTCCAAAGCAGCCTTAATGAACTCTGTCTCTCCTTTAAAAATCACACTTCAGTGAATAGTTTAAGTGTAATTACTGTGGTAATATTAAATATGCAATTCTTAACAGAATATGTTCAGGTGCCTAGGTAAGTGACAGGATTGTCTTTCCTTTGGTTTGGTTTTGGTTGTTTGGTTTTTTAAAAACCACAAAGAGTCTGAAACGCTCAGGTTCAGAACTTTAAATCTGTTGTGGAATGCATTGCTCGCAACCCAGTATTTTCCAACTGCTGCAGCCACACACTTCTAAGAATAGTGCAGAGTTTTAAATCCTACCCAGCCAACTGCGTGGGGAATTTTTAGCAGCGCTCTGAGAACCAGCTTTAGTAGTTGTGTAGTTTGGTTATGTTTCATTAAGTGAAACCAAATACCTCATAACCAGGGCCAAATCCTGGGGAAAGTAAGAAAATCCACATGGGTACTGGACTGTCCCTAGTAAGGTAAACTGTGTAACGTGTTCTTCTGGTTCTTGTTTTTGATGCCTTCAGAGAACACAAAGAACAATAGTGGTGCTTGGGCCTCAGTATGATCGCAGAGCAACATTAGGGCCTTGCAGACACATTTTTGTGAATGCTTAGTGCCAGTTCTGGTTTCTCTGAGTACAGTGTTGCTGGTAGAAACCTTAAAAGTATAAATTATTTGGTCTAGAAGATGGAACAGAGGTGGGAAAATTCCTTAAGAGAAAATCCTTCTTCTGGAGCTGGGGGCAGGGGTGCAGAAGAGGCAGGGACAAGACTGGAGGTGGTGAAGCCATTCAGCAAGTTCCTCTAATGACTAGCCTCTTGTTTGCAGGCTGAAGAATGGAAACTGTGTAGGTTACATCATTTGATTCCATCTCCTGAGGTGTGGGCAGAGCACTTTCCCTGCTCCCCTGGGAAGCTGCTTGACTTGCCTGGGCCTGTAGCACTGTCTGCCCTGAGCATTGGAGCTTGGGTGTTCTGCAAAGTGGGATGAACCTTATCTGATAGCTCTCAGCAGAGCAAAGAGGAATTACTGCTATCTCCACCCACACTTCCAGCCACATTTTCCACCAACTTTATTCTGACTACTCTGTGGACCAATTGAGTGTGCTAATCTGTCAGGAAAGCAATTTAAAAAAAAACACCACAAAACCCGAAACTAACCCAAACCTCCAAATTCATGAGTGTCTGCTATGTCAGTGACCTGAACAGGCTCAATGGGAGATGAGAGGAGCAGCAGCAGCATTTGGGAGTAGGAAGAAATAGTATTCTGGCTGGGAGACGAGCAGTGAGAGAAGATAGAGGGAACATGACTCTTCTTGGCAGCAGTGAGTTGCTAGATGAACTCAAGCTACCTTGCAGACCTCAAGCTTACCTTACCACAGTGGTCCAGGGACTGTGAGAGACCACATACTGATGCGTATAATAAGCCTGTATGCTTAGCTATTTGTCTGAAACCTGAAACTGTTGTGAAAACATGATGACTTCAGACTCTGGCAATCCCTCCTGTGCCTCCAGATATTCAGTACCCTGTGCTGTGGGTGGGCAGAAAATATCCCACATACTATTTGTTTTGCGTAAGCCTTTCCAAGTATTCATGGAAAAAAATATGTGATAAGATTATGCAAAATTTTATTGTTCGCTGATAAGAGTATTTACGGCCAGTAACACTTGTTGCAAATACAGGCCCATTTTCTTCAGTGAAGACGACCTAGATTTTTGCTGAAGAGTTTGTTGTTTGGAAGCAGTGGCTGAGAAAATCTCTCAACTTGTCAGACATTCAAACTGTGAACTTCAGCGGTCCTCTGCTCTTTTGCAGTGCCGGGTAGGTCATCTGAATAACACGGGGGCTCTGGCTGCGCGGCTGACGCCTGCTGCGGGGAGCGCCGCAGCGCGAGCAGCTGAAGCTGAGTAGTCATCTGGATGCCTGTGAGAGTATGTCACCAACTTATGTTTTTCAACCGACTCAAATATTTCGCTTCTGCTTCTCATAGCACTCTATATTTACTTAACCTCTTACCTTAGAGTGGTGATTATTAACTAGGAGCAAAAAAGGCCTTGGTCTAATATGTTTGCCTTTATTTTTCTTGCAAAATTTGTTTTGACTGCCAAGTTTTCAGACCTGTTTCATAGCTACTTTTTCTTACTAAAAAGTGAATATTATCTTCCTTCTTTTCACCTGAATCTGAAGTGGATCTGCCGAGTGATCTTATACTATTCACTTGGAATTCACTTAGGGTGAAATTACATGAGAAGTCTGAGCTGATATAATGTCCCATGTGGTGCCGAGAAGATGCATCACTTTTCTCACTCTCTGCATCCTGGACATGTATTCCCACAGTTTACCTGGCTCACTGAGTCTGCTCCCTGAGCTGTCAGGGAACTAACCAGGCAAAAAGGTGGCTATTGCTGAGCTAGTGAGTCAAATTGTTACCCAGGGAAGCCTGATGAATGCCAAAGTGTGGTAAAGGGAGAGGGAAGAGGGTAGAACTGTGGTTACCGGAAAATGCAAAGGAAGGGGAAAGAGCAGGGAGAGAGGAGGGAGGAGTGGGAGGAAAGGGGAGTGGTGGTAAACTGCTAGATAAACTAAGCTGTTGTATGTCAATTTACCTTTACACACTATTTGACACAAGGTGGGGAAACTTTTTCTTTATTTATCTGTTAGTTTGTTTCTTCCCCCTAAAGACTGAATAAGCCTTTCAAACACTGTTGGGAGATCATAGGTTAATATTTTGTTACCATCTATGATGCAAAAAATAATCTGGCTGGACGTTGTATGAAAGAATATTTTGGGGAACATAAAAACTCGTTTCCTGACATATTCTCAGCTGTGAACAAGTTCTTTACCCAGTGACATCAGTAAAGCCAAGCTAATCTGTAGCTTGTGGTGTTGCTTAATTAGATGTAATTTCTGATGAGTGTCTTTGAAAATTTCTTTTCACCCTTGGAAGCAGGATCTTTGGTTGGTTGGAAGATCCATTTTAGTTTTCAAATAGATTTCTGGCTGTCCAAATGCTCCTGGAGAGCAATGCCCTGCACAGGCCACATGGAGTTAAATACTGTTTTAATAATCTGTTTTGGCAAAACATCTTTACATTTGAAAATATCACCATTGCATTTAGCCTGTAGGTGACATGACTTTTTGAAAAGGGTTTTGATGTGTAGTGTTAATCTGGAAAAGGGGCTTGGCAGGTAATTTCTTAATTGACAAAGTATTATAATAGCGTCCTGTAAAGGGGATCTAGCCATGTTGTCAGACTTCTAGCCAATGGAATTAGGAGACCTCAAGAAGCCAGTTCTTGGGTTTGGGGTTAGAAACTTAATCCACATTTCTTGCTTGTAATCAACACTTGATTGAATACAATTAATTTTGGTGTTTGAAAGAAAAAATAAGAAAACTTATCAGTTCTAGTTAACTGCTATTATCCTTTAATTTAGTTGCTCTGTTCTCTTACTTATTTTGGCTAATGCAGCTCAGGATTCAAATAAAAAAAAAATATCATTATCTCATGGCTGCTCAGTGCTTGTACGAGAAGTTTTGTATTCTCAGTTTCCAGTGGAAAGTCAGCAATGGGAGAAGAACTAAGGAATGAGTATCAAAAAGAGTAATCTGTCCTTTCACTGAAGGAACACTACGTGTCAATGTCAACATCTTTTCACATAGTCTACACTTCAAACACCTGTAAAAAGTTAATGATTTATTTATTTATACAGGTATAGATTTTTTTTTCCTGCTGAGAGTCAAGATTTATGTACTATCTCCACAATTGTGTGAAGTAGGTGCTCATGTAGGTTGACATTAACACTTGATTCTCTTAGGGGACAGCCACTTATATAAATATTGCTTGGAATTACACCATAAGTCTCAATAACTGTTTCACTGATTTATTGTTGAGTTGTTTAATATTACAGCTCAGAAAGTAAGATAGATCAAACAACTTCAACAACATAAGTTTGATCCTCCAACTCATGGAGAAACGCACTTTGGGGGACCTAATGATCTATTTGAAAGAAATATTGGCTTAAACAGAGCTGGGGGACCTTAGTTTTCTTTAGTCCTAAGAAGTACTCTATAGCAAGGTCGTATTATTCTGAATTCATTCTTTTTACCAGTATGAAATTTATCATGGTTGACAGCTTCATTTGATGTGTGTTGCTCATACGTAGAGAATTCCATGCCTTTTAATCATATAGGCATATTTATTATATAATCTCCTAGCCCCTCATAAATTTCATAAATCTGTAAATATCCCAATTAAAAATACTGATAGGCTGTGATTTCAAGTTCCTAATTTGAATACTGGCTGTAGCACAGTAGATTAAATAAAATAATTGCATTTTTTAAGAATATACTGCCACTACCACAAATTGAACAACTTTGGCAATTACGAAGTGTCTTGAGGGTTACCTGTTCTTAACAGAGGCAGAAGATAGCTTTTGCAGTAATCATTTGGCTTCAGAGAACTTCAGAAACAAGTTTCCCTTATTGGGGGAGCTGATTGCTGGCTTTCTAAAGCTAGGTTAAAACAATTTTTGAAGATACGTGCATGAATTCTCAAGAAGTGCAGTATAGGTAAGAAAAGGAACAATTTCTATGTATTATGACCACGACTTTTAGCTCTGTTTAGCTTAATTTATCTGCATTCAGATGGTGACATTGTGACCTGTCCTGAAAAACAGGTGAAGGTGTCAGAGATTTTTCAGAGCTGTGTGAATATCCTGTGGTTGCACTAACTGGGTTGTCCAGAGCTGAGCTTACACTGTCAGTTTTGTGTCACCATGTGCAAATTAGCAACTAGAACTAATGATGCAGGCACTGGGGTTTATTTAGTTGCTACTGCTCAGGGGTTAAAAACAACTCTTCTTCTAAGCCTCCATTCCTTTGACTGCAGCCTTTTGTCTTAATTGCCTTGTCATTTCAGCAGCATCTGGGCTGCTGGATGGTAGTTTCTCCAAACTGATAGTGTCTGCTTTCCAAAAATCCTTGTGTGAGCCACAGCCTCTTCCACCTCCTCCTCCCATTTCTGCTAGACATTATCTTAATCCTCTGTCTTTCTGCTATCCTCTATTAATCCTATAAACCCTGAGCAAATCTGTCTGCCTCTGTCAGTGTTTGGTGAGGAAGGTCCTGTTCTCCAGGCTGAGAGCTCTCGATGCATGGTTTGCGCTGACAGGCCGCAGTCAAAACTGACCACAGTTTGAATCCTCAGTTTACTTGTCCCTACCCTAAGCAGCTATGAAACCCTCAGAGAGGTGCTAAGTGCCTCTGAGAAGTGCCATTCTGAAAATATTCCTTACATGTTGGTCTTTTAGGTTGCGTTGTGCATAATGGTTGTGGTGAAGAACTGTCTTGGATAGAATGAAATTAAATGCCAGTTTTCAAAACAATATGAATAATACAAGAACAGATATATAGGGCAGGCTTTGAAAGATCATGAGCAGGAATGAAGCAATTAGAATTTTATTCTGGTTAAACAGAGCTTTCAAAGAGAAATGTGAATCAACAAAACAACTTGACTCTTGATTCTCCTTGTTTCTCTTCTAGAAAATTACTTTAAACTTCCTAATTAACCTTTCCTTGGAAGTACTGATTCATTTATGATTTTCTAATTGCTGTAGGTAAAAGCTATCTGTAGTACAGCTTGTCAAAAACATTTGGTATGAAAGGCAAATCTACTAGAGACTGCCACAAATCCTCTTGTGCTAAGTCAATGATTTGGATCTACTTTCCGTTCTGTTTCCGCCCCACCCCACTTTTATCTGCATGACACGAAGGGATCCTACAGTTATTAGATCCTACTAATTATTATCCTAGGCTAACCTTTTAGTTCTATTTTTTAATATAGTTTTGCCTTTAACTTACTTACTTGACTTTTTGAGTGGTTAGCCAATAAATTTCAGTCTGATTTACAAGAACACTCCTAGCTGGTGAGACAATGGCCAATCCTTCTAATTTACAGTTACCACTAGTGTCTAAAAACCCTCATTTTCAGGTGTGAAAGTGGCATAAGAAATATTTGAATTCTTTGTGTTTACCTATTTGATTATTCAATTACTTTGTCATTTAATCATTCTAAATAACTGGATCCTCCTGAGTAATGAAAAGGTTTACAAAAATTGAGGAAGAAGGTGCCATTTCATTCCATGTAGATGTGGGATGATTAATAAACAGCTTGAAATGTCATGCATTCTTATTAGGCTAAATTAGTAGCCTGCCTGGGTTAGTCTCAGCACTTCAGGAGTTAAGAGTCTCTGATGGCATCTACCTCCAATCTGCTTAATTACAAAACAGTTAGATTTGCTTTATCAGGCTTTTGGGTTTTCCTTTCAAACTCTGGTTTGCAAGGTTCATATCAATAAAAAAGCTTTATTATTTTCCTTTGAACTTCTGCAGGTTGTGAAAATTCTTCATTAGTAGAGGTTCATATTCTTTTGCCTACGTATGGCAAATAGACCTTTGCAGTGGCCCTTTGCAATTCAGAAATGACAAATGGCTCCATATGGGTTTCTAAGAAAGGGATTTTTTTTTTCCCCCAAGTCTCATGTATGACAGACATAATGTAAATGACAGTACTAGTTTACCACTATTATAATTCAAACCCAGTACTGCTTAGAACTAAAGCAACAATACCGCATTCATGGTAGTTGAGATTTTGATGTACCATCATGCAAAAGGAAGATTATGCTTGTGAAATCAAACTGTAAGTGGCCTTTTGGACTCTTCAGTGTTTTGATCTGAGGCACTTTTTCAAAAAACTGATCAGAAAAGGTTTGCCTAAGAAATAATATATTGTCTAGGAAAATAATTTAATCATTGAAAATTCTTTGTTCTGGTAAACAAGAATTAAAAAAAATCTAGCAACTTACAACTTAGCTTCATTGCCATAAAAAACCTCTTTGCAAGAGAAACTTGTGATATAGAAGGAGAGAATAAATTGGCAACATTTTGAAGAAGAGTTGAGTGAATGGCAGAAATTTTTTTTTATGTTTTTTTTTTCCCCTCAGCACTAACAGAGTTAGTGTTCATAGGCCTGTGTTAAATGAAGAATGAGTAATGCTACAGAGTCAAGAAACAGTTTATTCATCTACCACATCATACTGAAGTTTGACAGAGTTTGTAGTGACTTCTAATAAACTATGTTACTTTCCAGCTGAACTGCTGTGATATTTGAAGAGAGTAATAGCTGTTTTCACAAAACTGGTGGTTTCTTTCCTTTGCAGATACCACTTTCTCTTGAATGGAGGGGAATAATTTTTTCTTAAACATTCTTTAGTACAATAAGTAGAAGTATAGTCTTCGACAAAAGTTATTGATTTTATCTCTAGCATATACTGCAGTTTAAAATTCCTGAGAGAAACATGCACTGCTATTAAAGATACTATAACCCAGATAATTTTTGGCTTTTCAGTCTGACATCATCAGTTCCAGGCATAGTGTTGGGTCCTCTGATACAAGATCTAATAGTTCATTAGAGGAAAGTTATATAGTGAGTACCAATACGTGGGAAATAATGTCTCTCTCTCTAATTTGATGTAACTTCTGGGAAAAGTAATAGAGTGGATATATTATTTTCATTGAATAGGAACTCAGTTTATGTAATGCCAACTCAAGAACAGAGAGATTGTGAGAACTAAAAAGTAAAGATGAAAGTCCACTGCCATGGGCTGATCTGGAGCATGAGCAGAATGTGTGCCCGTAACCAACATTCATTTCACTACTGCCAAAAGCAGGGTCATATGTTTAGAAAGGATGAAATGCCTCAGATTAAGGCACTGTCCTGAAACCTCATGATTCTGAGTCATGTTGGATAATCAGATTAATATTAACTCTGATAGCAAAACTGTAAGTAAAACGGCGAGTGTTCTAATGAGATTTAAAATTCCTCTGTATTTGGGAATGATTGCAACTGTTGTGACGAGTAGATTGTCCAATTTTGCTGGCTGTGTTTCAAGAGGGATGATAAAATCTGACTGGAATGTTATGAGAAGAATGATAGAAGGATTTAATAGAAGCTACATCTGTAAAAGGAGGCTAACGTTAAATAGAAAGTTAAGTGGTTCTTCAGGAATACTCTATAAGAACAGAAGTTTGACAATAATGGGCCTCTTATGTTAGCAAAATGATAATGACATTCAGTGACTAGATGAAAGTTGAAATTTCTGCATGCTAGAAGAAATTTTTAACAGGGATATTGAGCAGTTAATGCAACAAGGTCTGAGTGCAGTCTCCTTTGCTGCAGACTTAAAAAAGCATATCTCTGGCCTTATAATCAATGGAAAATAATGGTGGGGAAGTGGCAAAAGCGAAGTGGTGAAAACTGAGACAAAGCCTGACAAATTTCATAGCGTGTTCATGAAAGCATCAAATTAGGTGATACAAAAATGGCTTAATCAAAAAAGTGAGCTAAACTTGTTAGTTTTATTTTTGGGTGTTTACTGAAATAAGAGTATCAAAACTCCCTGGCACAGGGCTGGTATTCCATTTTCCCCAGCTGTTCTGCCACCCTGGCCATCAGAAACACTCTTTGCTCTCCTGCAGTTCTTCTGGAGCTTTTTTCATGGTGTGAGAACACCTAGGCTTTCCTTACATTCTCAGGCAGCGCTTTCTAGTTTTGATGAAACGTTTCAATGTTTTTCTCTGAAGAGAAAACTTCCTAGTGGTTGACAAGACACAAGAGTGCAGGCAGGAATAAGACTCTTCTCTTAAATTAAATTTGTTTAAGATTTATACCTAACCAATATACTTCTATTTAAGTCATCTACCACTTCTTTTTTTTTGTAATTATTCTTAGATATAAAAAGACAAGTAAAATTATGGAATATATTTATTCTTACTGAAGAGTTGAAAACACTTCTGGCAGGACAATTTAGAAAAATTTGTTATTGATATTTTTTCAATTTTCTTCTGACTTTTCACATTGCTGAAAGAAATTTTTTAAAAAATCTAACACATCAGGATTTGGTATTTGTCACAGGTAGGTGGTGGTTTTGGCAGTTAGCTATCAGTATTATAATAGCATCTCCAGTCCTACTGTACCAGTTACAGAACATATTTACGGAACAGGTTTGTTGTGACAGTTGCTGAATCCACTTGCTCACAACCGCCCTCTTGGAACTTTGTACATTTTAAGCTGTCTTTTATAATCCAGAACCAGTGATTTTCAAATGGGGATTGGTTTTGCTGCTTGTTTGGTGGTCTGAGTAATGAAATATAAGGACTGTCTCCTCACTGTTTTATCATGACCCTAGAAGTTGAAGTGTGAATGAGTTTGTGTAAATTCACTGTTTTTCCTGCTTCCCATCTGACAGATAGGTAGAACAGTACTTTCCTAGTTCACGGGGAAGAAGCACTGTTATTGAACATGGACTACTTATTGCACAGCCATTTAGATATCACCTGAATTACGAATCTAGCTAAAATGATTATTGGTCATTTGGTAAAATAAACACTGGAAGAAAATAACTTAAAACAACCTTTTTGACTTATAGATGCCCATGTAAAAATAACAATTGCAACCAACCATACCAATAATGTAATATTGCTAAAATTGTGCTGCCAAAATGCAGGTCATCCCAGCTCAGAAAAAAACTGAAAGAGCTTCTTGATTCCTGTTGAAAACCCTGGAAGTCATAAGCAAACAGTCACTGTGAAGTATGTGCTGCCTATATTTCAAAGAGTGTTTCTGTTCTATTTTATTTCTGTTTCAATAGGCTGCCGTGTCTTAATGATCTCCATAGCTTTATCTATGGAGATAGATAGGCTGAGAGAGTTGGGCTTGTTCAGCCCGGAGAAGAGAAGGCTCTGGGAAGACCTTATTGCAGCTTTCTGGTATCTGAAGGGAGCCTACAGGAGAGCTGGAGAGAGACTCTGTCAGGGAGTGTAGCAATGGGACGAGTGGTTATGATTTTAATTTGAAAGAGGCGAGATTTAGATTAGATAACAGAAATAAATTCTTTACTGTGAGGGTGGTGAGGCACTGGAACAGGTTGCCAAGAGAAGTTGTGGTAGTCCCATCCCTGCGAGTGTTCCAGGCCAGGCTGGATGGGGCTTTGAACAACCTGGTCTAGTGGGAGGTGTCCCTGCCTACGGCAAGGAGGTTGGAACTCAATGATCTTTAAGGTCCCTTCCAACTTTAACGATTCTACGATTCTATCTTTTAATGAATTATTTTAGATGGAGCAGACCCAGCAGCAGCCTAATATGCTATAGTCATCATTAGTGAATGTGCTTTGCCCTTGAACAGTCTCCTCTACTAATCATTTTATGCTATCACCATCCCTTTTTTCAGGAGTAGCTGTATTTGCTAAAGTAATCTGCCCCTGTCGATTTGCCAAGAGAAGGTCCTGTCATGTGATTTAATACCTCTCAAAAAATGTCGCTGTGTGGCTTGGCTGACTTCTCAATTCTTTGCATACTGAGACTGTTTGAATATAGCAGGCTATCTTCACAGAGGGCTATAGTTCAGATCTCATCTTGGTGCCCTTTCTAAATCAGCAAGCAGACTGATGTTATGCATTAGCAGATGACAGCACTTGTTTTGGTGATGAGGAGTGGCATTTTTCACCCTGAGAGACTGGAGGTTGAGCCAGGGGCTGCCATTGAATTTCTCCTTAGTCACAGCTTGTGCAGGAGTCCCCGGCTGGTTTGATATGCAGCAGAAAATGCAGCCAATAAGCAGGGCATCTGGTAAACCCAGAGTTTTGTTGCATTCAGGGCTTCCTCAGGGGTCAGCCTGATGGCATGAAGATGAACTACCTTTGAGGAATTGTACCACTCCCACTTGGCAGAAGCATCATTTCTATTATATTGCAAGTAGTATCACTGCTTCAGTTTAATCTTTGTGACAGGGATGTTTGCTTTAACAGGCACAACTGCTCTTTACAAATGCATTGCTTGTGTGACAGGCTCAGCACACTGGGGCAGGTTTTCAAGAAGGCTCAGATAGCTCTTGTGATGCTTACAGGCAGTTTTTCAAAGACCCAGGACAGTGACCTCTGAGCAAAGATGAGCTGTAGAAACTCTGCCTCTGTCAGCGGTGCAAGAAGTCTGCTTCTGTGTGCAGCAAACATCTATTTGTGCAAGGAGAAACCACAAGTTCTCTTGCTTTCAGAGGCTTGTTCGTTGGCTTCTGAAAGGAAAAAATGTGACTTTTCAATAACTGAGCTTCTCGTTGGTATTGAATTCCTTCTGCTTTGATAAGTGGTAGTAACTGGTGATAGATTATTGTGTGGTGTATATACAACACAAGGCACAATATTGGACAGAAGAGATAACACCTCTCTAGCTGCTTGCACATATCAGCAAGGTGTGTATCTATGAATGTAAAATCCACAAATACAGACATTCCTCATATGCAGGTATTCTCTATAAGTAACCCCTCCTTCATTCAGAGAACTGACCACTGACAGAACATAATCTGTACCGTGCCTGTTATAACCCATGAAGCATGTTGTTCTCCAACTGTATTAGATGTTTTACAAACACTTGGGCAGGTGGTGGTGCCAGCGGTGAGCTTATAAAGTGAGAAAACAGAAAGGGCCTTCATAACAGGCTCAGCTTTGGCTCTCTGATGCTTCGTATGTGCTACGTCTTCTGATAATGTCAGAGACCTTATCTATACTGGGCAAAGTGCACTGTTAGAAAATATGTATTTACTGTGCTTTAAATAACATAACGTGATTCAATGCTCACTGTGACCAAAGATCATCTAAAGCTAGCTGGACTGACTTAGCCTTCCACTCTCTTAACTTTAGATGTAACTACTTACCTCATCTTTTAACTCATCTGTCTGTATTTATTCTAGACAATAGATTGCTTTATGGTATTTATAATCTTGTTTTTTCTAACAATACCTTCCACTTTGGGAAAGAGCTAGAACATTTCACTGTCTGAAAGGTTAAAAATTTAATGAGAAAGGTAGGGCATAGTGAGTCATGGTCCTGAACATTCACAATATGCAAATAAACTGATGTTTTTGATGAGTAGGGGAAATGCATCTTGTAGTGGGAGATTTCTCTGGGCTGTAGTACTGACAATGATTGAGATGAGGGGAAAACTAACCACAGAAAGGCTATTTCTGACAAGGAAAAAAAAAAAAGAACTTAGGAAAACATACGGGAAGCCCACTGTCTTCTGTCTAGTTTGATTTTGTTTTACTTTTGGTACTATGCAATGTCAATGACTAACTAATAGATGTGGCTAAGCACTCCTGGAAATATTTGAATTAGATCATGCTTAAACTTCTGGAAGAGATTTTATTATAAATGTAACCTCAAGAACACATAAAACAGGGAAAAGATCATGAGGATCAGGGATCATGATGAACGCTAGGAAAATGTCAACTGATACATGAGAAAGTAAGTTGCTGAAGAGGCAGTATTCATGATCTGTAGTTTGGTCTTTTGTCTGACCATCAGCAGGTATATAATAACAAAGCTTGAAAGCCCTTTGGTCAGCAGTTCAGCTCCCACGCTAGGAACGAGGCAGGGCTTGCTCAGCTGATACCTCATTCTGACAAAGAAATTGAGTTATGGGATGGACATAGAGCAGGAGTTGCTGTGGCATCAGTAAGAACAGTCATAGGGTAAACTTCTACCTGGCACTGTTTGTAGGAGAACTAAGAGCATAGAAAGGTTAACCAACAGCACATCTAGTATTACTTGTTCAGCTGGAGTAAAGGAAGCACTTTTAAAAAAGGAAGCGCAGAAATTGGCCTTGCTCCAGGGATGAACTTGCTAGGGCTTGTAGATGTCAGCTGCCTGTAGTGGGTGGGTAGATTATATACATGTTTTTGCCAGATCTTGGCAAGGTCTGCACCGCTGGTGAGAAGGGCTAAGTTGTGTTCTGGCAGGTAAATATGGGATGACACTGTAGCTTAAGTGTGGAAACAACACAACGATATAGTCATCAGATTGCATGAAACTCAGTGAGAGCAGAAAGACACCGCATGAGCTGGGTTTTTAATGTAAGAGAGAGTTCTCCCTTTTCTGAAGTCCTGACATGATAGTGGTTCCTTCTGAGGGCACCAGCAATTCCCTCTGCAGGTTTTTTGTACTGAATGAGACTAATACTGCCAAGGAAGTGTCTATAGGTGCTTGTATACCGTGGATCTGAGAGCCATGAGTACTAGCACACACTTTGTAGTCATCGATTGTGACTCTTCCAGCCTGCAGCATTAGGGTAATTAATATTAACAATTCAGTGTGGCTTGGACATAGTCATGTGGAACCCAATCCTTGATTTATAGAGCCTGATTGTCTATGTCTATTCAGCAGTTCAGAACTAGCGTATATCCCACAAATCTGGTATGTGTAACCTTGACAGAGTTACTTCAGATTTCTGTCACCAATGCACAGAATCAGGCCTGCTATTTGTGATCAGCTCTGGGCACTGTCAACCAGCATCAGGTTCAAAGAGCTTTAGTCCCCTGAGTTACAGCACAAAGTTTACTCCTGGAGGTGAGGTAGGGGGGAAGTAGCTTTAATTAGTTGTAGAGATCAAATTTGTTAAAGAAGGTTCTGGCTGTGCAATGTAATTTCCTTATAGCATCTGCTGGGATATTGCAAGCTTGGGCTAAAGGAGGGGCCAGCCAAACAGCTTAGCATCTCATCTGCACTGAGGGAGACAGCCAAAAGAACATTAGTCTTCTAATGCTCAAAATTGACTGGAATGCTAGATGTAATTTTCAATGCCATGCATAAGGTAGGATTTGGCTCACTCATGGACTCCTGAGGGTAGTTTTATACAATAACATTTCTTGTGGGTATCTTTCTAATGACATACATGCAATTTTTATCCCTCCAGTGTCAACTTTGTAAGGAAGATTGAGTATCATTGTCTCTTATTTTGATAGATGTTGTAGAGTTATGCTAGGAATAATAAACAACCTGGATTTATCTTCTACCTGAGAGCCGTTGAAAAGCTCCATGTAGATGGGAAATATCACTCCTTGCTGCAGTTCAATTCTCACCCCAAAGAAGGTCATTTCTATGTACTCTGTCAGCCTCTTGGAAGGAATGTGTTTATTTGAAACAAAAATTCTTGAACTTCAACCAAAAATCCCACTTAGGGGATGGACTGTGTCCATCTTTATGCTCAGTGTTTCGTGGGTCACAGTGCACGTCCCAAAACAGTAG
>VZTM01038878.1:0-12606 GCA_013400555.1 Jacana jacana | reverse complement strand
TACTGTTGCCTCAGGCAGCATTGCTAAATTAGCTGTTTCCAGACTAATGGAAACTTTCTTCTGAATGAAGTAAGTTGCACTGCCATCTATTTGAAGATGGAAAACATTAGTAATCTTTACATACAAAGAAATAAGACCTTACTATAAATATAGAAGCAAAGCATGGTTTATGCCCATATCTCAAATACATCTTTGAAATAGCTGTGAGCTCAAAAAAACATTTGGGAATGTGAAGGAAGATGAGTGCTTTAAACACCTCATAATGAACTACAAAAAGTTATTCTTTTATTTTGTTTTTTTTGAGCTCTTTATTCCCACAGGAGATGGCCATTTGAAAACGGAAATGTGGCAAACAGGAAAATAAGGTCTTTAAGGAAGAAGCGCAGCTGTAGCCTGGATTGTTGGCTTGGCCTTATCACATTCTAGATAGTGGAATGGAAGATGAATGGATTCACACCCAAATTCCACTGTAGTCATCAGCAGAAACTTTAGAACTGGGCTCAGGGGCCATGTGTCCACCTCCATGTGCAGCTGTTAAAGTGCAAGGATCTCTGAGCCTGTGTCCTGACGTACTTTTAGTTAGTTGATCCTGTTCTATAAATGGGAGTGGTCAGGTATTATGGGTGCAGCCACAGTGACAGAGATGCCTGTAACCTACCTAGGAGAGATCTTGAGTAATTTTCGTAAACAGGGATTCATGATCCTACAAATCTGTCCTTTTTTGTTCTCTGGTGAATATTTTCGGGCTTCCCAAAAAGCATGGTTGCTGTCTTCATTCTCCTGCAATCTGCAGCCAGAGAGTTGCATGGTATTTTGTTCAGGTTATAAAATGCTGATCTCTTGAGTAATTCCTCAAGACTTATATACTTCCTTTATAGCTAAGGCAATCTTGCACATTCAGAAACGCACCAATTCGAAAATATGCAGAACTGCAGAAGCAGAGCTACAAATAAATAGACTAGTAAAAATATTCCAGCTTTCTGTAACAAGCTTTAAACAGCCTAGATTTCACAGTTAAATATTAAGATGTTGTGATCTCTCTGTCTTAAAATCAGATTAGGAACTGGGGTATCAACTGAATGATGTGATTGTTATTCTGTTTATGTATATATATTGCAGAGGGAGCCATGCTTTTCTGTAACTTTCATATGGCAATTGACAGAAAAGAACAAGTTACAACAAAACCAGCAATGTATTGGTTTATGTAACTTTTGGTAGGGTGGGTTTGCTTTGTGGTTTTTTTTTTTTTGGTTTGGTTTGGTTTGGTTTTTTTGGTAAACTTCACCATATGATGCCANGGTTTGGTTTGGTTTTTTTGGTATTGATATAGACTGTGGTATTGCTAGAAATGGTTGCTTCGCAGGAATAAGGTGTGAGAAGTCATCTGCCATTTAATATTTGATCCCCCTGCAGACATTTTGAGAAGTTAAGGAACTCTGCAATAGCTTCTATGTGTTTGTTTTCGTAAGAATATTTTCTGGCAGGCCTGTCAAGTGCTTCCTGAGTCAATGATCTCTCAGAAGTCCTTCATATATTGTCTGAAAATTGCTATAGTCTGATAATTTCAGGGGGTTTATTACAGGCCAAAGGTAAGTACAGTGTTATAGAGTAAACCAGGGAAAAATTCACCTCTTCTCCCATGATTTAATTTATCCATGGGTCTATATTGACTTTTTCATTCAGTGCATGGCTTGTCCAAAGTAGAAAATGACATATGAATTTGAGAATTAAGATATCAGCATGGCACCACTGAATTTTAGTTCACTTATACCACAGTGAATCCATATCCAAGTATTTCTGAATCTGTTTGCACTGCTCGAAGCTGTTTAGTTAGATTATTATTATTACCGTCTATTAACCATGAGACCTTCCTATGCTGGGAATATTTCTTATCAGATCTGGGTAATCTTCCTGTTGGAATATCTCTCCCCATTAACAGGAGTAGGAATCTCCTAAGATAATAGCTAATAGATAAGCGCTGCTCATTAGAGGTTTCCCTTTCATACTAAATGCTTGCCTTTGAGCCTTTGGGAAACTTGATTCTTCTAATCTCTTCAGTAATCAGTATGGACAAAGGTATTTCAAGGTGTGCAGGAATTTAACAGAATAAGAGAACTGTGTTGCCTTAGCATAAGTAAAGGGAACCTTTCCAAAATGACAATAAATGAAGGTTTGGTGCTACAGGTAGAAAACTATAGATAGAAACCCTCGTATAACTACACCATCATAGTGTTTGCTAGGAAACACATTGTCTGCTGTCATGTATGGAAACATACAGTAATGGAGAATCTGGCACTATATTTCCATAGTGGATTGTGAATTCCCCCTGGACGTCCAAAACTGGAAGTGTCTTTAAACAAAGAGAAGCAGCTCTCTTAAATTACGAGCACATTCTGTGAATACCAGTTTATTCTGATTCAAATGCCTCTGTAAAGTAACTCTGTTTCATTATAGAAAATATGACCTGGAAACAGCTGGATAGTTGTTCAAGGTATGGTTGCTACCACTGAGTCTGGCTATGGAGTACTGCTGGAAATTGTGTGCACTGATACACTGTAGTCAAACGGGCTATTATTGCTGTCACTCTGAGTCAGTCCAGACTTCTCCTCAGCACCCAGCCTTCCTGCTCTCCCCTGAATCCTTCCACCTTCAGACTTTCATGACATGGTCTATTATGCCTTTCTTTGCTGCTTCCAAGTGGTTAAATTAGTGAAATAATACAGCTCTCCATTGCTCTGTGTGCAGATAAACTTTGCTATCAGTTGCGTAGCTGGTTGTGACTGATTTATAGCGAGTCCCGGCCTCACGGTGTTACGGATAGTGCCAGGCAGTCACAGCACTGCAGTTTGCTCTCTGCCTTTTGCTCTATATAGCCACGTCCTCTGCACTTCTGACAGTCCCATCAGGAATTTTTTAAAAAACATTCTTCTGATGCAAATTGGATCGTCCTGGATTTCTGAGAGGAATTTACCATAACACTTCAACCATCAGGAGCATGCAAATACTAGGACAATTTTATATGTCTTTTCTTCAGGAAAAAGGCTATAGAAATCAGTGGCCATCTTTTGCACTAAAGCTGCCAGAATTGTATTTCAGGCTTCTGTATGCCTGAGATTGGATTTATTTTCAGTTTTAAAATGAGTGATATTTTTAAAACCAAAGTCAGTGAAAATCTTCGCTATGTATTAAACTGCATCTGCTTAATACTTGACACAGGATGTTAGCAGAGCAATTCTTTGTTGAGATAGACATCCAGAGATCAAACTAATTATGGACCAATATTGTTTAGAAGTTTGTAGGAAAGTGTCATTCCACCAATTCCATCTACAAGTTTAACTATAAACATAGGATAGGCTTTAGATCCCCTCTGCTGTCAGTGGAGGTGAGTGTCTCTGGAGGATACATTGGCCCTTCCTAAAATACTAAAATAGATGAGCTGCTTTCTGGAAGTGGCTGACTCCCTCTACTGACCACAAAGCTTCTTTCTGCTCTGCTAGTTTTCCTGTTGACAAAACAGCATTCTTGATGCTGTGTAAGAAAAAAACCCAATGCAGGTTAGAACAAGTCTAATGTGTGGGCAAGTGAAAGTTCAGAAACTCTGAAAATATATTAAATCAATATTTTAACATGAACAGAACCAATTATGCTGCATTTTCACATTAATTTACATTCTTTATTCCCCCTAATATGGGCATTCAGGAGTGTTAACTCAATTGGACTGTTGACTGTTGTCAAATCTAAGAAAACCAAAATGTTGCCCTGGCAAAGGAACCAAGCTGGATCTATGCCTGTTATCTCCTTTGCCAACACTGCCCAGTCCGGTACTGATACTTCTGACAAAGACCTACCAGCTTCACACTAGGTAGATAAGGAATAATCTGCTCTTCCCTCATGGACCTTACCTGATCTGTAGCAATTAAAGATTTATTGGAATTTGGAAACATTAAATAATTTTTCTACAGAGCTGATATCCTAATTGTACTTGAAAATTCTGGAAATAACTACTCAATCCCTTTCTTAATATTGTATCATGGGTTTCAGCAGCCTTCTGTGGTGATGTGTTCTACAGTGATTAGATAGTGAGTATAAAGGTATTATTTTAATTTTCTACCTTTTATGAAATGGCTCATTGTTTTTGAAGACAGATGCACACAGTTTAGGAGTTTTTCATCTTCCTTACTTTGTATTCTCTTATTAGTTTCTAAAATAATATTCTGTTTTTCGGGGAGTTAGGTCTTTTTTTTTTTTCCTTCCACAAGTCTGATCTAGTTCTCAGAAATCCTTCCCATAGATGCAGAGATCAGAGTGCAAGCCAGGACAAATATTCTAGACAAATTTGTGCTAATGATTTATACAAATGCATCCTAGCATTCTGTTTTTCACAGTTGCAGCCTCTATATCTTCTCTGCACTTTTGGCTACACCTGGGTAAGCAGTTACATCTTCACTTACCTAAGATAATGCTATGTCTGTTTCTTGACCAAATATTGCCATGTAAACATACCTACAGCTAATTCAGAGTTCAGCAAAGTTTTCTAGTGACCCACAACACATTTGCCAGCTTTGATTTTCCTTTCTCATCTTTGTATCCATTCACCTGCTGTGCTTGGATCCCTTTGTGTAATGATTTTAATTTTTGTTGTGATATGCATGGTGTGTGATTGATAGTGGAACTAAGATTCTACATTCTTAGGTAGAAATGATAACCCATGACAATCTGTGTGGGAAAACTTTAATATAATTTGTAACTAAGCTTATTAAGGAAAAAACCACATATGTTACGTCATGTTATTTAAATGAAATAATGAACACTAACAGCTATCATTAAATGAGTGAGGAAGAAAAAAGCATAGGAGATATTTAATAATTTCTAAACCAGTTCCTAATTCATCTGCTTATTTCTCTAAAACAGATAAATGTCTCTACTGAAACAAATTCCAAAGTATGAATGTCCAGGGCTGTAATTTACTACAAAGCAGGCAATGATGACTGTGGTTATTTTTCTTCTAAGAGAGTTCAATCTGTAATGAATATTCTGAGTATCGCTATTAAAGCAGGATATGAGAGGAAGGTAAACAGCCAGGGGAGACTTCTCCTTCATCCAAAAAGAAAGCCCCTTGCATTTAAAAGAAGCTCCATCTATGCAGACAAATTCTATAGACAAGGTGAGGACTAAGGGAGGAAAGGGCAAAATGTAACAGAGAAAATTGGAAGAAGAGAGATTGAAATAAGAGCGCAATCTGAGGATATAATTTAGAGAAGCAAGAGAGAGAAGATTGATATTCTCTGTTTTCAGCAACTTAAAGAGAAGATTAAGGTGACAGAATACTTGAAAGGTGAAATAACCAATTTTGAGAGTGAGAAAAGCTGAACAGAAGTTATAACTTCTCAGTCCCTAACCTCCATAAATTAGGTCAAACACGAGTTTCATGAGAATGTGATTTCTGATAATGTAATCATCACGTAAGGCAGCAGAAAACTCAGTGTGGGGGATGTTTAAGGCAACCCATGGCTGGATACAGCTCTAATGTCCAAAGAAGATGCCCAGAGCAAAGCAAAAGTCAGCTTTGTTTATACTTGTTTTTCAGTGATGGCTCTTTTCTGTCTTTCCTGATCATGCAGAATGTTCAAACTAGAGCTGGCTAATTAGACTCTCTTATTAAAAGAAATAGTTCTAGTTCTGAGAATAAAAAGTTGTGGTTTAAATTGAAGCCAAACCGCACAATCTGTGTACCTATGTAAACTATGACGGTTTGCTATGCTTGGCTACTTTGAAGGTGGCCAAATCAGCACAGTGACCACAGTATGTGTTCTGTATTCAAAATCATTCATACACTTTAATGACACAGAAGCAGGTTTAGAACAGTTAGATTAATTTTAACTGTATTTCAGTATCCCCTTCTCCTTTCTTCTTTGCCTGTCCTTCTATCCTCTCTCTCCCTGTTTTCCCCTTGTCTCCCAAGAACAGATATAGACACACACAGATGTTTTAAGATTTGTGTAATTCTAACTTTGAAAGACATAAACATCTATTGCAAATGAGCAGAAATGCACTGAATGCATGAGGGATTAATACAAATAGCACAAGAACTCATTATCCAGATGCACATCATAATTGTAGAAGCATAAACTAGGATTTTTTATTTTTTTTTTGGTAAGGAAAAAAAGCAGAATGACAAGCTATGGAATACGCAAAATACTACGGAAAAACAGATTTTACCGTAAGATTTCTTGCGGCCAGTATGCAGCCTAAATAGATTTTAAGAAATTGGGATCTTACCTATTTTGTCTTTGGTATTCCGAAACCAAAGCCTCAGGCTGCATTTTGATGTCACATTTAGCACTACCACTTTGCAAGTGATGACAGGGTAGAGGACCGAAAGAAATGCGGTCCGAGATGATAAATCCTTTTGCTGTTGTGTTATTGTGGATTATTTGTGCATATATCCGTCCAGATGAAGTTAGATCTTCTTTTGTGGTGCTAGGAAAAACAGATGGAAAAAGATATTTTAGAAATGTCCACGAAGGGTCTAAGAAATACTTGTTAAAAGCTTTTCCTCTGACAAATCAGTTACCGTCTGGGGACCTAGTTGTGTTGTTTACTGGTTATAACCCAGTAAATGTTTAACTTGCTAAATAAGAGTCTTGGGGCTGCGTGATTTATAAGTGGGTGTAGCCCTTACGTTGGTATTTATTGTGGCCCTTTGTTCTAGACATTACCTACCTAAATCAGCAGGTGATATAAAGATTGTGGTGTTTTACTGTAATTTCTGAATAGATAAAAATGTTATGCAGGTGCTAAAGGTTGGCTGAACAAAAATTACTAACTTTCATGTTGTGTGCTACTTTAAATGAAATAAGTGACTTGACAGTCTTAAAGAAAAATCACAGCAACTGCATTCTAAATTCCTGTGACCCAGATTGCTAAGTTTTCTTACAGACCCAAAGAGAGTACTATATTGGATTTGGTATTAATACCTATTTTGTTTCATGCAAAATTGCTTTGAAAGCAATAATTTCATGACACCTGTTCAATTTTCCTGTGTTGAGGTTCTTGACACCTTGATTTATTGATCTAGTGGTGTGTGAAGAATGAAAGGAAACACAGCTCCATATTTGACAGGATGCCATACTTGCTCTCTAAGCCATGTCTCAGACTGTGCTGAATTCAGCATATATGGTGCAGAGAATGTCTACATCAAACCTGCAAAGGATTTGGCCAAAGGAATATGCAGTTTCAAATATTAAAGTAGTATATTAGACAAATTGGAAAATCTGCACAAGCTGCTTCTCTAAACAGATATTTCAGGAACAGTCAGGGAAGCGAGGAGTTTGGGAACAGGTCAGAAATGTGAAGGGCCATTACCACTTGCAGTGGATGTTTCAGGGGTTGGGGAATCTGTCACAAAAGTCTCTGAACTACCACAGAAAGACACGGTCTCTTTAGGTCTTGCCATTTTGGCCATGTGGGATCTCTTTGAGACATGGAAATATTTAAAGGCCAGCTGGAATATCGTTCTGTGCTTTCATAGAATCATAGAATCATTTAGGTTGGAAGAGACCCCTGGGATCATCAAGTCCAACCATCAGCCCTACTCTGCAAAGTTCTCCCCTACACTAGATCCCTCAACACCACATCTAATCTGCTCTTAAACACAGTCAGGGAGGGTGACTCCACCACCTCCCTGGGCAGCTGATTCCACTGACTGACCACTCTCTCCATGAAAAATTTTTTCCTGATGTCTAGCCTAAACCTACCCTGCTGCAGCTTGCAGCCATTCCCACTTGTTCTGTCGCTCATTGCCTGTGAGAAGAGACCAGCACCAACCTCTCTACAATGCCCTTTCAAGCAGTTGTAGAGAGTGATGAGGTCTCCCCTCAGACTCCTCTTCCTCAGACTAAACAACCCCAACTCCCTCAATCGATCCTCATAAGCCTTGTTCTCCAGGCCTCTCACCAGCTTTGTTACCCTCTTCTGTACTCGCTCCAGCACCTCGATATCTCTCTTGTGCTGAGGTGCCCAGAACTGGACACAATACTCAAGGTGCGAGTATTTGTAATATAACTAAAGGTAGGTTGGCACAGGCATTCATTAGCACAGAAACACCAGCTGCATGGCAATCTGGGTCCAAGTCTGCGATACTTGCGCTGCTTGATCCAAGCTTTGCTCTGCAAGCAGTGTAGCCCACATCCCCGAGGTGACTCCTGCTGCACAGGGTTACCAGCTACAAATAAGGCCCGCTCTTTGTTGACGGGGAGATCAGCTGACTTATGAGACTTACTAGACCCAGCATTTTGGCCTCCTACCAGCAGAGCTGAAGGCTAGTGAGCTGTGTCATGGTAGCACCTCCTAGCCTTCCTTCTTAACTCATGGTCCCATCTCTTGGATGTAAATGTAAATGAACTGGAAAATATAATTTTCACAATATATAAAGTGTCCTTTCTACACTTTGTCTGCTAAAACTGCTAAAATTCCTGTGCTTCTAGTGAATATGTTGGCGTAGTTATTTGTCTTCAGGAAAACATAAGAAGAGATATGATAAATACTAGTGAAGAAATAATTTTAAAAGAGATTAAAAAAATAAAAATCTTTAACTCCGCTGTCTTGAATATTAACCCTTTTGTGTGAGATTTGTATCTTTAGATTGCAATAAAAAGCAAATGTTGTAATTTTTGAAATATTTCCTTTAAAAAGAAATCTTTACATTAAAATATTTCCAGAAACTGAACTTTCCAGAAGTTTTTACATTTAAAACTTTCCAGAAACAAGTGTAGTGTATCTGGCTGTAGTGTGGATTAGGTCTTGATGAAATAGCTTCTAAGGGTTGCATTTTAAGTCTCTCTCACAAGGTCTGATGCGATAAGGTCTCCCTCTTACGGCATTTCTCTGGCACTGCAGGGTCTTGCGCAGGTTCTCCGCAGCGCGTAGCCGGGGCGTACGGGACGGGCTCCGCGGGGCTGTGGCCACCCAGCTCTTCTCCTCAGGTCACTGCGAAGCGGGAGGCGGCAAGCAAAGGTGGCAAGAGCTGTTTTAGTATCACGTAAGAAAGAAAACCAGAGGCAATCCCAAATGCTGCACATTTTCTTTACACCTCGGGAAGGCAACTTCCAGCCGGAGCACAGCACTCAATCTTAAACTTGATTACTAACTGTTTAAAGCCGCAGGACACAGCTATTTTTAGAGCAATACATGAGTCCTAATTCATTAAAAAGTTACTGCTTCTTACTTGGACAGAAATAGTATAGTTTATTTTTGAATATTTCTCTTTTGCATTATTTTTCATGATCTCTACAAACATGTATGAGGCATTATTTTTTTACTATAGGCCTGTCAGCCTTTTAAAACAGGGCTCAGAACTATAATTATGGTATTATAATTATATTATTTGTATGTGTCTCCTATTTATATTTAATAAAGACTGCCATGTTCAACCTTTATGTACAAATGTTTAATTCTGGTCTACTCCAACTGTTTTGGTCAAATTCACCTAAAGCAATGCCTGACTAGTAACATTACAAGTAGGATGGGATTGTAACAAACGTACACAAGTATTTGGAAAAGTCTGAACAAAACAGAGAGATACCTGCCAGACTGTGACTGGTAAGAAAATCTCCTTTCATAACATAACATTTTTCTTGTTTATTCATGAAGGCATTGCCTGGCTCTATATGATGCAAAAGACATGAATGTGCAGTTAGTACTCTACAGGTTTTATTTTGCACATTAAAAAATATGCATGGATGTATATTAAAGAGCCACAGGCCATGTTTGTTTTACTTTCTACTGAGACTTTTGCCTTTGTATAGTATAGTAGTGTCTGTTGCTTGACATTATTGTAGCATTATTTGTAATACTACAGGAACTTTGCTTGTCTGAAGAGATAATTTTCTTCCCAGAGCTGCTACACAGTGTAGACTTGATAACATTTTCTTGATTACTTCCTTTTCAGTCTTGCCTCTATTGAATTTTAACCCTAAACAGCTTTAAAGAAAAAGAATGCCTTTTCCTCCTCTGTTAAAATATCATCTTTTTTGCTCTTGTTCAGTTTACCTAGAACACAGAAACAGTAGCATGGTAGGTTGGCAATGGAATGACTCAGGGCACCCGATGGATGTATGTTTCATTAATTTTTGTTCAGCTGGTCAGATATGAGAGGTAGTAGCAAAGTGTGTGAAGTCTCAACTTTTCTATGTCTCTCAAAGTGTCACCCAAGTCAGATAAAAGCTGTACATAGACTTCCTTACATCTCCATAATTTATAGAGAACTTGACAAGAGAATTACAGCTTAACTTGAAGTCTCTACAGATTTGCAAATATAATTAATGATCATTAAGAACAAATCCACTGCGATGGATAAAAATTGTGTTTCATTTGGCACCCGATCTCCTTTTGGATTAGTATTCTTGAAATTAATGTAAATTATATGTTTCATAATATGTTGTTCAATTTTTTTATTGTATGAAAGTGCCCCACCCTTGCTGTGTCATTTCCTAGCCGTCATTTTCCTACGTAAAGTACTGCCAGACTCTCATCTGAAACACTGATGTGCAGCCCTGGCTGAATTTGATTCCTGGCATTAGAAATCTGGGCTAACTTAGTTGTCTGCTTCTCAAGTGTGTTGTAAACGTTTCCAAGCACATACAATTCCTAGTATCTTCTAGCTTTTCACAGAGTGCTGATTGGTTTGAAGTTTTGTTACTATATTTAATTTCTGTCTAAAATAAAAATAATAAATTTCTATTTAGGCATGTCAAAATGCCATTGGTTATTTTTGTGTGAGAAAGCCTCAATACAGAAAAGCTGAGAGTGTCGAAGGTCTTAAGCCTGTAAAAGAAATCCTGATCTTTTCTCTGTCATTTGAATGTCACTGGGGAAAGAGCCAAGACACTGGAAGAGACACTCCTCTGTTGCATAGTTGTTTTCATTAATTTAAAATGGGAAAGCAAATTTTACTCTTAGAGAGAGAAAAATTGCTTTAAATTGCTTCATTCCATTATCTCTAATTTTAAAAATTGCCTGTCCATCTGCTTGTCTTTCACACTGCATCAACTCACTTTGGAAGATGCATCCTGATTTCACTTTTCAGGCGTGAGTCTCTGGGCACAGCACAGAATGTATTTTATTCCTCTGTATATTCTGCTGTCAGGGTCTCATACAGAAGAATTTATGGCATATCTAGATCAGTGGTTTGATTCAGATCAGGAATGTGCTTTTTGAAGGCAATCTGCTTGTCCCTGCTAAACATGCTTTGATTCATATCATGGAGCAGTCTCGGGGTGCTCTATTGAATCTCTTTCAGATGAAGCTGAAGAGGACGATGTGTTCCAAGAGCGCATTAAATGCACCTAATGGGTCCTTATTAGTTCTTCTCTGAGGTAAACCCCCATGAAATGTGCATAGTGGGGGTGTCAAGTCGTCAACACCAACTGTTTCATTCCATAGCTCTGTTTCTAGTGGTCTCCAGTTCATGCTGAAGTGCACATGGCCCCTGTCTTAATGGTATAATTCCTTTTAGCAGAGGTGGTATCTGTCTCTTTGGGCTTGGAATTCCTGTGGAAATGTCTCTTAACATTTATGTTTCTGTGAGACCTCACATCCAATTGCACTTCTTTTATTTTAAGAGGGAAGGAGGAAGGAAACCAGTTCTTTGCCAGGGCCCAGTCTGAAGTTTTACTGAATATAAGGTAGATTGCTTGATGCTGGGGCTCTGCTTTGGCTAAATTAGAGAAGCTGGATTCAACTGTGTTTGAGTACAAATATCCCCAGAATCAGTGTATTCCCCAGGTGTTTTCCAGAGCTTAACTTCAGGGTTGCCTCTTCTACAAAAGTAGAAGGACTGGAGTAAGACACAAAGGGAGGTTTGCCAGCTAGCAACAGGGCAGTGACAAAATGGAGCGTTCTCTACTCATACCATATAAATAACCATTTCTGGAGTCTTCTGGGAGACATTTTCATTTCCATTTTCATTTTCTTTCTTGCCTTCTCAAAACCCTCCTCCTAAAAAGAAGTGACGGAGGTTTGACTTTCAGATGTCATGTTTCTTCTTGTGGTATCTTTTTTAAGAAAGCTCGACTCTAGTGAGATTAAAAGAAAAATAAATTTCAGTAATGAGAAACTAATGCATTCCTAATGGAATGTTCCTAGACTGACAGGGATTTAATGGCAGGGCAGCGTAGCAAATTTCTGGATTTTAATGAGATAAGGAAAATAACTGCCCTTTACATTATACTATTAATAGGCTGAACTTGATTAGAACAGAAGCAGTTTGCTGATTGAGGCAGGTATACTGTGGAAACCCTGAGTTCAACATCAGCAGCAGCAAAGATTTTTTGGTATAAATCACAGCCACAGGAACCTAAATAAAATTAAATTTGGAAGCTGCAGCCATTAGCAGATTGGATTGTTAATGCTTCTTCAAGATTATTTTTTTTTCTCTGCTCTGTAATAGCTCAGAGTTCTTTATAGGTTGCAATGAATTCTGGAAAAGAAAGTGCATGTGTCAAATCTGAGTAGTTTAATATCAAATAACCTCAGTAAAATGGGAATATTTGGTGCCTGGTTCAGACCAGTTTTGAGGTGATCCTCATTTTCTGATTTCTACCATGA
>VZTM01038877.1:8494-24840 GCA_013400555.1 Jacana jacana | reverse complement strand
AAAAAAATGAAACTTAGCAAGTTAAGTTCAATGGTCAGCTAGGAAATATCAGCAATAAATATGGGAAGCATGACAGTTTTAATGAAGCTATTCTGAAAATGCAGGCAATGAAACAAAACCTTTCATGAAATCTTGCCCATCTCAGCACGTATGCTCAATCAGAAATTAAATTATATAGAATCAAAATATGGCATGTATGGGGCTAAGTGTTCTTTCTCGGTATTTTTCTCTGAGTGTTCTTTCCCTTTTTATTTGATGCAATTGAAATAATTCATTTTAGTTGAACTTAAATATTCAAAAAACTCAAAACTGAGCAGATGTTGGGCTATGTGGTCCCAAACATTTCCGTTCATTGCTCTGGGTCTCAAAAAAATAAAACACTGAAAAAGATTACTACATATTTTAGTTTGTTTTTTCTGTGTAATTGCCAGAGAACTGAAAAAAAGTGTTTTCTGTGAGTGAACATGTCACAGGTTCAACAGAGTATGTAACACTCTGACGGAGTAATAATTTACTTCATAAACTATTTACCTAAGAACATTGAATTAAATTTTACTGGTAGCTGTAATTAGTTAAGTAGTTCTAACAGCCCAAAGGTAAGATGGGCAAGGTCCATCAGATTACTCTGCGTTCCTACTATAACATGAAGAATACAGCATCTTCAGTGAGACCTGATATTAGTAAAGCCTCACCATGACGTTCTTCAGAGCAGTCTGTAGAAGGCCGTACAGGCGCTTGCATCCCAGCTGGCCACAGCAACAGGGGGAAGTCCAGAAAGAAAGCAACAGCTTTAGAGTGAGAATAGTAAGATTTGAATTTTAAAAGGCTGGAAACTGGATGTGTTGTGCATCTACATGTATTTGTACACTCATGGGAAGATACCATGTATGTGCCTTGATCCTTGAGTTTTCTGAAACTGTGTAGAGAAATAGACCAAGAAAAAGGGCAGTATTTTCACTGAAATGACTCTCAGTGAATAGTTATGCATCTTGATGGGTCACAATTGATTTTTCTTTTTTCTCTTATGCCTTGGTCACTGATAACACATAGCAAAAGTTAAAGCATGGTCTTTGCCCTCAGCATTGCTGAACTGCTACCATTGCCAGGACTGTCTGCAAGAGAAGGCTATCAGCTTAAGGCTGAGTTTGAAAACCTTTCCCCCAGAAACCAAATTACATTGAAGACTAAAGAATGAATAGGGTTATTATAAGTTTGGAAGGAACATTTGTCTCTTCCTTTGCAGTTTTTAATGTTAGTAGGCATAATTTCGATCATTTAGTGCTAGCAGCAATAGTCAATTTCAGGTCACGGTCTTTAACTAGGGCTTTCTCTGACTCACTGAGCTGTGCTAGAACCACATTTTCACCCCCTGTGGACTGGGACTAAATATATTACAAGAAATAATTTGCTGCAGTTACTAACTCTTGTTAGGCACTTTGAATATATGAAAGGGTCCCTATATGCTAGCCAGTTCCATACTGCAGTGTTGTACCGTACTGTGGTGTTCTAACCATTGTAAATCAAGGATAAAGGAACACAGGGCCTTGTCTATTTTTTTCCTGAGGCATAAAATAAAATATTACTGGTACTATTATTTTTTAATATTTTATGTAAACCCTAATTCTGCCTAAAAGAGCTTCAACAGAAGTCAAAAAGCCACAATTAATTGCTCTCTTTCTCTTTTTCTTCTCACTGCAGCACTTCTTTAAAGAACTGTCAGTTGGCAAGGCTTCATTATAGGTTTGGTCCCCTGTCTTCTGTTTCTTCTGTAATTCGCCATTGTTATAAACAGAGCAGTTTATAGAAAAAGTACCTCAAAATTTTCTAGTTAAACACTATAGAAATTGCATTGTTCCTATGTATGCAATTCTACTTTCAGGATAATCTTCCAACTAGATCATTGCTTTACTTCCAATAACAGAAAAAAATTAGTTATTTAGGAAGAAGTAGATGAAGTCTTCATGAACTAGCCTGTTCACAAATAAAATGTGAAACCCAATAATGAACAATCATTTTGTGAGAACATTGGCAGCACAAGTAAATAAAAATGAAGACCTGTTTAATTAGCTAACAAATTGTCCCATAGCAAAGACCATTATATGCCAAGGGCCCTGGGAGGAGGAGGGGGGCAACATAATTTGACAAGCTTTCTGTCTTCTGTGGTGTTTAAAGCACAAAATCACACCCACCCTTGGAGTGGTAAACCAGTCAGAATGGCCTTCACATAAATGTAATTGTTATTTTAATTCTCCATTTACAAGACAATAAAATGCCAACTCAGCAGTGGCCATTTCCTTTTTTGATCATTACCTGTCAGCTTTCTGTTGCTTTATCACATGGCCTCCAGTTTCATTAAAAACAAAACAAAACAAAACAAAGAAAACCAACAACAAAAAGCCCAAAACAATACACACACAACAACAAGCCTACACATCAGCAGCTAAAGGGAAGTCATTCATCCCATAATTGCCCTGGCCTCAAACAAGCCATGAAGTAGTGCACACAATAAAAGCAATCTGTCCTCTTTTAAAGGGAAGTTCAAACAGCTGCCTTGAGTTTTCTATTGCATATTCAAAGCAATAATGTATGAAATTATTAACTTCTGCACTGAGTTTATGGCATTAAGAACCCCCCATCAAGCAAACAAACTTACGATGTGGCTGGTTTTAAGGACTGCTTTGTTAGAGGCTTCTGGGTCAATTGGGCTTTCAGAAAGAGCCTGGATACTTGAAACATTTCGGAAGCTAACTTAATTGAAGACGGATGGTGTCTGACATCAGAAATGCCCATTTTCCTTTCTTTGCATGTCATTCCCCGTGTTGATTTGTAAGGATACCTAAGGGTTATATGCCAAGCTACCCAGGGGAGAGACTTTTTGGTTGTTTGACAGCTAGTGTAGCTGAGCTATAAGCCCGTGAGCAGCACAATTCATCAGGGGTCTGATCCAAAGCTTGTTAGTGTTAATGGGGGCATTTCCTTTGATTTTATTACCGCGGGTCAGAACCAATGCAAGTACCAATGCAACCATATCATGGACCTGCCCAAAGTAGCATGCTTGAGGCTTTCTAAGAATGCTCAGCTTCTGTTTTATTTCATAAACCAGTTTTTGCAATTATTCTTTCCTTTTTGAAATACATATCATAATTTACTCTCCTTTTCCTCGTCCTCTTGCCCTCTGCCAGCCCACATACAAATGTTATCTTATCACTCAAAGGTGTTGACCCCTTCTTTGCTCTTCCTCCACCCTCCCAGTTTTTCCCCCAAAGGATTTGAAATCATTAAAGGGAAAATAAAAGGTTTTCCTTTCCCAAATCAAGGCTAGCTAGATTTTGCTGTCATCCTGTTCTGTGTGTGTGACACAGAACAGAACTTTCTACTAAGATTTCTGACTTCCCAGCATCTGTGTAAAGCTTCATGTAGAAAGTGTGTTTTGTTCCAATTTTAGTAAACAGAAAAAATCTCCTCAGTAAGGACAATGTCATCCCAGGGACCAGAATCTGAGTGAATAGCACTGCTCTCATCCCACAAAGGGCCACAAATATCTAACAAAATTTATGAAATCCACAATCCAGAATTAAATGTGGTTGTGTAGGAGCCTTAAATAACTTACAGAGAGACTGGGTTCCCCTAGAATCAAGCAGGGAGCTGCCCAAGCTAACCAGTCTGATATCCTGGGGACCAAGCAATCTTAAATCCCACTGCTCTAGCAGCATTCACGTGTCTCCAGTTTCCACTTCTATTGTAATCTCACCTGTGTCTGAAAGTCTAATATGCTCTGCTTTCCACCTGTGAGGCAACCTCTCTCCTAACTTTGAAATGGAACAATTTGAGGCTCTGAATTCCATATAGTGACTGAAGTCCTACACTTTGCTGACCCATGAATGATGTCAAATGGCTATTAAATTATTCTTGCCCATAGTCCTCTGAATACTTCAAAGAATCATAGAATATCAGGTTGGAAGGGAGATCAAGGATCATCTGGTCCAACCTTTCTTGGCAAAAGCTCAGTCTAGAGTAAATGGGCCGGCACCCTGCCCAGATGAATCTTACAAGTGCCCGGTTTTGGGGAATCCATTATGTCAATGGGTGATTGTTTGCATAGTGGAAAATTTTTCTCATGTCCAATCAGAATCTCTTCAGGAGTAACTTATATCTGTTGCCCCTCAGTCTTTTCATTGCGACTCCTTGTAACAAGGGAGCATCCACTTTCTTTGTAGTTACCCTTTAAATACTGGAACAGAGTGATAAGGTCTCTATATGGCTTCTTTTCTCAACCTGGATAAACTGGAAGAATGTGCTAACAAGAATCTTAAGAAGATCTTGCACTTGGGAAAACATAATCCAGGAGGGTAGCACAGGTTGGAATCTACCCAGCTGGGGAGCAGCTCTGTGGAAAGGGACCTCAGGGTCCTGGTGGACAACAAGCTCAATATGAGTGAACAGTGTGCTGCAGCAGCAAAGCAAGCCAATAGGTTGTACCTTCTTTCCTGCCTGTCTTTATGAAACAGCCTATAGCCATTCATCATGATTCTAGTCATGCAAGTCATGCCACCACGTTTCAGTTACTACGAAATCATAACTTTCTTACTGGATGCTGAGCTCCAGTTCCTCCTGCTTGTTCACCAGGCTGGATGCATTGGTCTACATACACTTGAAGTGGTTAGTCTTCAGTTCACACCTTGGGAGGTGGCTAAGGAACATTTGTCACTGCTCTGTTTGGCCTGGCTTACTCCCCAGCTGATTGCAATGGCATGAGCATGGTGACTTTGGACCCTGCCCCCCAAGTCCTTCAGAACACACCACTTTCCATCAGGCTAGTTTTCACTCAGATATCTGCAAATAAAATCTTATAGTATTGCTTGAAAGGAAATAGAACATCTACTTTATTCAAGTGTTATCATCAAAGAACACATTCTGAAAGAATAAGTCCTGAAAGAATACATAAATTATTTGCCTTGTTCAGGTAGCCCTTGAATTTAAACAAATATATGCTAAGACTGTAAACTCTGGTGCAGAATGTCTCCTTGATACTAATACTTCCTCATTCTAGTACAAAATGGACAAACCTCTAAGCACTAGAGAATTACTCCAAGTATATTTGATAGAGAAATAACCCACTTAAATCAATTACTAAAGATTTTACTGATGAATAAACTTTTACATTCTCCTTTGCTGGTCCTTACCTCTCTTCAGTGAACAGCTGAAAACAACGCTTTATTCTGGTTGAAATAATATACAGTGTGAAATCTATTCCTGGGAGATTGAAATGATAGGAACTTAAGGGCAACTCAATGATTTTAAGGCACATTGCTTCAGTCAATTTCACCTACATGTATGGAAGGAGCAACGTGGCCATATCTGCACTATTGCGTCCTTGCTCCAGGGATTGTATCACTTTAGCCCTGCTCCCGACTGGTAGAGCCATTGGAGCCAGCACTACACACAGAATGAGCCTAATTGTCTGTGTGAAACAGGCAGGGACATTTGCAGATGTAAATTGAACTGTGCTGAAGGTAGTAGTAGAGTTGTAACGTTCTATAAATTACTTTCGCTGGCCTGGCTCACCACCCCTTGCAGAGCTTTCAGCTTCATTCAACAGGGCTCTAAGCAACCAGGGAAGAAAATTTCTTTTAAAGAAATTTAATGCGGCAGAACTGATTAACTGGGGAACAGCCTACAAACAGGCAGCTGAGAGAATGTTCTCGGCAAGACAAACAGCCCTGTTATGTTGGTTTTATTAATTAACATCTGGCTTCCTACCTCTAAATTGGGTCCCCTTCTTTACTGCTTTAATGCCTTGTTTTCACCACTTTTACTCTGAAATGTACCCCGAGAATGTGAGATCAAATCCTTTGCCAGTTTGGCTTCTGAAACACAAGTCAATCCACTCTAAATAGGGTACAATAACACAGCTTTAGTGGTCTCAGCACACCTCCATTTCTTGCAGGGACTTGATGAAGAATGGGAAAAAGGATGAAGAGATAAAGGCAGGCACCAAAGAGAGAAAAATAGTTGGTGGAGTGTGCAGGGTTTATAGGGGACCGCTAACTGAAGAAGCGCTCTCCATCATTTTGAGAGCTCAGGTAGGCATAGCAGGGCAGCACTATCACTGTTGGTGATAGGCTGGAAAACTAACATACATTTTATGACCGTTATTTTGGAAAAAAAACAAAACCAAAATAAACCTTTACAAATGCTAGAAGGTAATGTGAGCCACTGTAAGCTACTCCTTCAACTTCTGAATGTTATAGTTCATAACTATGTAAAAGCACAGGCTTTGGTCTACTCTAAAAAAGGGTACATCTTCAAAGAGATAGACTACATAATATAGACACTTTTTAGCTGATGGTTTTCAGAATACATACCAGTAACCATGCAGGTAAGCAAAAGCCAACTTAATCTGAACAGGTTAGAAAGTTCTATATTTCAGCAGCTTTGCAATTTCTGGTCTCTTATATGCTCTTTCTCCTACACACTGGTATTTTATAGTACTCACCTTGGCTAATGGCCATGGTTTGTTTTTTTTTTTTATTTGCTAATTGCAATAAACATAAGATAGGTCTTATTTTTAAGTTGTAATTGATCATCTTGTATTTCCTTGTCTACTTTTCTGTCATTTGTTTTATCAGGGATGCGTGTGCTTGTCAGGTAGTGGAGAAGAAATTCTTTGGAAGTGTTTCTATTTTATCTTTTTTATTGTTCCTCCTGATAAGCTGCTTCTTTGGGAATTTCTGTTAACACATAAGGTGTCTTTAATTTCACAAAATGCTTTGGTGTTTTGCTCTTATTGTTTCTAGTCTCTCACCACAGACAGCCCATCTTCTGCTACCCACCAGACTGCAAAATTAGTGACCAGATCGACAATAAATTGCATCCTTACTTTAAAATAGATTTCCCTAGCATGCAATTGCATCAAATGATAGAACATGTTCATCAATAGGTTTACATATCTTGTCCCCAAGTGACATGTTTGCTTACTGCTGAGTCACCAGTTCATCTGCTGTAAGATTAGTGGAGATTTACAGAAAGAAAAACATATCCTGTTAATGCTTCTTAGTTAAGTTTTGTTGTTTAATGTTACTAAATCAACTGTTTTTACAGAGTTAATGCATGAGTTGAAGCAGACTATTAAGTGTCAGGGGACTGGTTTTATTCAGTGTGTAAGAGTATACTGTGCTGAATTCTTCACATACAAGGGTTTAAAACTTCACTGGTAAGACATTAGCTGATCCCACAGTTTCAGTCCTCTTACCGCATTGCCAAAACAAACAACTAATGCCATATTATTATGAAGAACAGTGTTCCTGGGTCATGCATTCAAGGCTGCTCTTCACCAGTGATAAACTACTGCTATAAAAGAAATACCGGTTACTGTAGATGAATGCAGAAATCAAGGGCCGGCACAGGCACTCACTGCAACCGGTAGAAATTTTTCTAGTGATTTCAGTGAGCATTAGATCTAATAGGCAGGAAAACAGTTAAATATTCTAATTACTGCAGCTACAGCATTTTCAGTTTGCAGAATCGAAAGGGGAAGGATTTGTTCATCTTTGGCCACTTCAGGGTTACATTTGCAGCCTAGGTTCATCTGCTTCATTGCCCCTGCAGTCAGTGGAAAGAGGCGGGTAATGTAGAGGAAGCCCATTTCCTGCACAGTTTGACAAGAGAAGGAACCTAGAGCTTATACTGGCTGCTGAAGTTGAGATGAATTTCATCTAGCGTTACTGAGTTCCAGGACAATGAATGAGAGGATGAAGTCCAGTTGTGAAGGATGTCCTGCTTCTCCACTGTTTTCTTTGCTGTTGACTTCCTTTATGGCATTAAAGTCTACACATTTTCAGATGGCCCTGCTTTTTTTGTAACTGACCTCTCTGTGCAAAGTCTATGCCAGACAGTACTCCATGCAGCCTCTTACTATTCCTCAAACAGTAGGAGAGGCTGAAGGAACTGGGCATGTTTCATCTGGAAAAGAGGAGGCTGAGGGGAGACCTCATTGCCCTCTACGACTACTTGAAAGTAGGTTGTAGAGATGTGGGTGCTGTCCTCTTCTCCCAAGTGAATAAGGACAGAAAGAGGACAGGGTAATGCAGAGGAAATGGTCTGCATTTGTGGCAGGGGAGGTTTAGATTAGATATAATAAAGAATTGCTTTACTGATAGGGTGGTCAGGCACTGGAACAGCCTTGCCAGGGAGGTTGTGGAATCACTATCCCTAGAGGTATTTAAGACACATGTAGATGTGGCACCTCAGGGCATGCTCTAGTGCCTGAGACTGTTTGGTGTTGTGCTTGTTGTTATGGTGGGGTTTTTTTGGGTGTGGTGTTGTCANGACTACTTGAAAGTAGGTTGTAGAGATGTGGGTGCTGTCCTCTTCTCCCAAGTGAATAAGGACAGAAAGAGGACAGGGTAATGCAGAGGAAATGGTCTGCATTTGTGGCAGGGGAGGTTTAGATTAGATATAATAAAGAATTGCTTTACTGATAGGGTGGTCAGGCACTGGAACAGCCTGCCCAGGGAGGTTGTGGAATCACTATCCCTAGAGGTATTTAAGACACATGTAGATGTGGCACCTCAGGGCATGCTCTAGTGCCTGAGACTGTTTGGTGTTGTGCTTGTTGTTATGGTGGGGTTTTTTTGGGTGTGGTGTTGTCATTGTGTGGTGGGGAGTTGGTTTTGTTGTTGGTTTTGTGTGTGTGTGTTTGTTTTTCGTTATGGTTGGACTCGATGATCTCAAAGTTCCCTTACAACCATGAAGAGTCTATGATTCTGTGAAACTGATACATGCTGAGAGAAGACCTCCACTTCCAGAAGGCTTCCGTGAGCAACTATTAATAACATTTTCTAGCCCTCCACAGGTTTAATTTGCATGGTAAGTATGTTGGGACAGAATATACATTAGTTTATAAAGATGATAAACCTTACTGAGTTGCCTAAAATCTATTTGAGATTTGCCAAACAGGCATTGCCACTATGTCTGCTACATAATGTAAACTACAAGCTGTCATTTTAATTTCAATAAATAATACATCTTAGACTGTTTATGTTTTCATTGAAACTAATGGTGAAATTCACTTTGACTTCAATGGGGATTAAACAAAGTTTTAAAAGTACTTTGCAAGTTTTAAAGGGAAAGGAAGTTATTTTATTGTTTCGGTTAATATTCTTTTTCAGAAGCTTTTTATGGATGTTATTGTTGCTGAACTGGGTTGAGCATTCAGAGTTTTCTGAATTTCTAAGAGGTTCTGAGATTTATCTTTTAAGACATAGCTATCACCAAAGAGAAACTACTACAAATTCTATTCTATTCAATGTAAATATTAAAAATGTGTTCTTCATTTGCTAGTTGATGAAGGCAATTTTATTTGCTTCTCCAAAAGACATTACAGTGAGTTCCTTGCAGATTTAATTACCTGCTTAGTTTTGTCCAACTTTTTCACAGCTGTGGATGGGATGCCAGCTTTGGGGCACTTCCAAAGACTTCCATGCCCTCTGAAGTCACACAATAGCAAGCCCTTACATACTCAGATATGAGCAGCTGCACAAGGATGAATCCAACAGCTGTTCAGCTTCTCTGTCCTGCCAACTGCAGGACAGCACCACCAAGAAAAGGTGCTGGAGGGACTCATCCCTGGGAGTCCAGTTGCTCCACAGTTATCAGCCAATGTATGGGTAACCCAGATACAGTCACTTAGGGGACCAATCACTGGATGGGATCAGGAGGGAATCTCTACTTGTTGGATATCAGACACTTTTAATTTTTTCTCTCAATCTTTATTGGTCACACATCTTAGATCACAAGCTACTCAGGGTAAGGTTTTCCTCTTATTATGTGCCCAGTGCAGTGGCGTATCCTCATCTCTGTGGCACACCTCAAACCTGAAATGTATACATCTCTTTGGAAAAGTTAAAGCTCTAACTTCTTTCACTTCCAAAAATTCTTCCTGGAGTCACTTGGCATGTTCTAAACAATGGATTCATCTCAATTCATAGATATTTGACGTTTCGTTCAGCTTCTTTCCTTTTCCTGATGGAAAATGCCCCGTGTTCATCAAAATAGTGCTGTATATTTTTAGAATGTAAGAATAATGTTGTTTAGGGAGTTTGTTTTGTTTTTTTATGTGTGTGTTATTGATTGGGGTTTTTTGGTCTTACAATTTCTTTGGGGGGAGAAGGGGGAACAGAGAATTTGTTTCTTTTTCACTGTTTCTATTTCCATGCTTTGGGATTATAAAAATATTACCTAGTTTCAACATTTAAAGTTACTTCCTTTATTACCACATACAGAAAATATACACAGGCTGTTGCTTTCCTCAGTGACAGTTTCAGGCTTTCAATAAACACTGTCAGACATCACTGAGTGTAGGTCCCCTTCTGAAATGAATTCCCCAAAACAGGCAGACTGAAGATATCAAGAGAACAAGGAGCTCTACAGAATAACTAAGATGGCCCACACTATCCCTGTGATGGGATCTGTGCCCCACAGTTGCAAAATATTATCTCCATTCAATAAATAAATATCCCGACCTTCCTTCTCACTCTCCACTCTTCTAAGTTTATTGGTTCTTAACATGAGCATTTCCTTTTCATTTAAAGGAAGAAAATGGAGCCATAGGTTTTTAATAAAATAAAATGGAATATTCACCAAAAGAGTGAAAACCAATGATCACACACCAAAAAAAATCAATCTTTTCTTTCTAGGGGAAGGGCAAAATTGTTTGTGCAGATTGGGGGTTCTTTTGAGGGAGCAAAAGGAGAAGATTGTTGTGTTTTTTTAACCCAGCTTGACCTGGTCCTCAAGAAAATAAACAAAAATCTTACATATATCCCTTTCCCACTACTCTTTGATAACTCTTATCTAAGGGACAGAGTGAATGGCAACAAAGCTGTAGTTCAAAGTCTCATTGTTACCCATTGTATTCAAATCTGCAAGCAAGAAACTGCAGTAAACAAGAACCATACTGTTAAGCAATGTATCTTTCTTTTATCTCAGAATGAAAAAAACAAATTACATTTTCAGAACTGGAGATCACCTATAACAGTGGCGTGATCCACAGTACATTTAAATATGGAAACACAATCAGTCTTTGATATAACTGGCTACTGTGTGCCAGCACAGCCCAGACCACCTACCACACACTCACAGAGAGCCCACTTCAGTTCTGGCATAAATTAAAACCCCGTGCTTGAAAATGATACAGAACATGAATAGTTATCAGTGAATCAGTAGACTTTCTGGTAGTTCATTAAGTCATCATAACTCATTTTTACTGTCAACCAGTTCACAACTTTGATCCTGTAGATCACTGCCAGCGATGAGCTGAAGTCTCTCATCTCTTCAACGAGGCTGCTGTTGAATCAGGACTGAAAAGTGTGACCTAGATTTAAAAACCTGAGATCTCTTTCAAAGTATAGTTGTTTGGAGCTCATAAGTAGTATTATAAATCACATATCGAACCAGTTAATGAGATGAGTACTCTTTTTACCGCCAGATAAGACAAATATCTCTTTCCAGCACCCCCGCTGTTGGCACTAACTTAGATCACTGACACCACAGAGAGCTCATCACTGCTTCAAAGGGTAGAGAATCTGCCCCTGAATTATTAAAATATTTCCGCTCTCACCTTGTTAATTTGATAAATACAGTTCAAAGAAAATTATTTTTTCTAAAAGATAAGTATGCTTATCTTTTAAAGCAGTATATTCCAGCCAAGCTGCAAAGATCAAAATGTAGCAGTAAGTCAGAGGAAGAATGAAAAGGACACTCATCACTGTGCCCTGCAGAAAAACAGGAGGCTTTTGTGCTTAGAAAGAGGAATTTAAAAATTCATTACACTGGAAGTGATACAGTGGCTTAATTCACTGCCCTTTGGAGACCTGCGACTTATTTGTGCAGAGAATGTGTTTTTCCAAATCCCCAACCCACCACCACAGGACTTGGCACGGAGAGGAACAGCTGCAGCGCCGCAGGTCGGGGGGACGTGCATTGGCAGAGGCTGAGCTGGGGAAGCTTGTTCAGCACCTGCCCACATCGTGCCTGGCTCTAGCCGGTGCTATCAGTTTCTGACTTGGTTAAAATCTTTCAAAACCAGTACATTCACACATCTTTCTGCAAGATAACTGCTGCCAATCTGAGACAGCATTTGCCTACAATTTCTTCCCTCTGCATGTTTTTTCAGTTTTGTAAGAGCAAAGGAGAGAATAGAAACACGTATTTGTGTGATTTAACAGGTAGGAAATGCTTTCAAACATTTAATTGTTACAGGCATTTAAGAGCTGAATTATCATGCACTGTATTAATAGACAGATCATGCAGATAGTCCCATCAAAGACAAAATCCATTGAATTCTGCTTGGATTGTTAAGGAATTTCTCTTCCAACGGATTATTTACATGGGATCTGGATGATCATCCAACCTTAGCTAGGCATTTGAGCTAGTGTAGTTAAAGCACGTGAGATTCCAAGACTATACTTCAGGAGAGGAGAATTAATTGCCTCTGACTGTCCAAAACTCTTTAGCCAACACAACATATGTGTTTCAAGAGAGAACTGGGCTGTTCACCTTCACTTCTGTATGATGAAGAGGTAAGGCATATGACTAACTTTAAAGATTCCAGTGAGTATGTTTCTAAGATGTGTATAAAAGCATCTGATTGCATATTTTGCTAAACAGAAGCCAAAACCAGTGCAAACTTTCTTCTACAGACATTATGAGGTGATCCATGCCCGCCATTGAACTCACCGCCTCACTTGTGTATTTTCCATAACTGCTCTGGCTCTACTAGTGCACTAGTTACCAGGCAGATGTATGAACTTCATGGTATAAATTCAAAATTAACAGACAAATGCAATTTAGCACCTTTATTATCATTGGCAATTACAATACCCCAAAGGTATGGGACTCATTAGCTGCCAGAAAGGCAATATTATCAACCAGTCACCACAATATTCTTATTCATGAGTACTTTTTTTCATACAAGCCTTTATTTTTGTATGAAGAATTTATTTAGCAAATGAGACATAAAATTGGCAACATGATCTGGGAGGAGATGACAAAACATTTGACTACTAATTGTGTGTTCACTTTGACAGTCATAGTCCTTAACCATGGTTATAAGAGCAGAGTTCAGGGAGTAGTTCATTTAAATCTTCTCAGATCAAGATGATGTTGAATACAAGGGTTTTACTTTCTAGGTAAGTGTGTTCAAAAATCAGCTGTTGCACAGAAAACAAAAAAAGTAGGGCAACTACTAACCCTGTGTTCTCCAGCAAAAGTCCTTCCTTCCACACAAAAGTGTGGTGTCTTTGTGTGCTGCAAGCAGATCTGGCAGAATGGATCTCTCTGGAAATTTGCCCAAAGCCTTGGTTGAATCCTAATCACTAAAACACTAACATGGGTAGCTAAATGGGGAAACATTGTAATGCATGATTCAAAAATATCAAGATTGAGTAACTTTAGGCACATAGAATTCCAGGTGATGTGCCATCTTACATTTAGAAACCTGTGTTCTGTGGTCATCTTGTCTTGGGCAGGAAGCAACATAGTGGAGAGTCTGACTCTCCTCCTGGGCAATTCAGCTGAGTGAAAAATTCATTTATCTGTAGCTCAGTTCCTTTTTTACAATGTAAGCATAATCCCTCTCTACTTCACCAGAAATCCCTCTCCACTTCACCAGAATCTTTTGAATCACTCTATGCAGAAGTTGGTAAGAATATTTTGGGGTTTTAAGTGCTTATTAAACATCTATAATTAAACATCTATTTTTGCTTTTTAAGGCATCTACTGGCTGATCTTCAAGTCAACTCAGAGTAGGTTTTGGCCTACACATCATAGGAGGTGAGAAAATTGAAGGAAAAGGGCTAAGCGAAGGTCATCTAAGCCAGCAACTCATATACAAAGCATCATTAGTTGAGCATTAGAATGAGTGTTCCATTTCATACACTGGTACAAGGAATAGGTAATACCTGGTAAATTGATTAATTTCAAAGCGGGTCAAATAGACTTCATATATAAAGAAAAAAAATAATAATCATCTTGAATGGGACAATGTTTTCCTAAGTTTAACATGTGTAACGGAAATTTAATGTCAATTTTATGTACGTTAAATTTACCTATACGGAACTTACATAATGCAACAACAAGCAGGAAAAGTGGTCAAATGACTGTGTTCATTCCATAATATTTTCATAAGGCATTAGCCACAACTGCTGTAGTTGTACATGCCACTTTTCTCAGCTGCACTAAAAAGAGTAGAGTAATCATTATGTATTTATTTGGCCCACTGTTTCTGGGTAAAAGCAGAACTTTGCAAATATTAATTTCATACTTCTGCCATTCATTTATCTGTGTAATACTACGCATATTTAGTGGGGAGAAAGTTATTGTAATTTGGCTGGTGTAGTCAGTACTTCTGTACACTTTACAAGATAAATATTGTTTTATTTAACTTCTTTGAAGCAGATTCTAATCACCTCATTCATATCCACCAGTATATTATCATTTAACTAATTCCAATAGTCTATATAATTGCTTTTACAGTATTATTCACTGAAAATGGATCATTGTTTTATCCTTTGTTTAGATCTTACGAATCACTGAGACTTCAGCCTGCATTGCTTATATAATTTAGCACCACTATAAATTTTGTGACATAACCACCAAGTTTCACTGAAGTCAATGAAAAAGGTTTTTATCATCATCAAAGGAAATGGAACTGTATCCTGTGTCAATTTAGTCATAGTCTGCAATCTTCAAAACCACTCAACCTTCTTCTCAACCCCGTTCTACATTATGTCAAAGTAAAAATCCCAGTAATTTCAAAGGAAACACATATAACTAATATGAAGTGCTTTTGAAAATCCTACATACAGTTAATATTTCAAATTTAGCACCTGAATGACATCTCATTACATGTACTCACAGAAAATACATATTGAGATCAGAGCTGTTTCTCTTAATGATCTCTCAGAGACTCTTTGATACAAATGCTAGTACAAAAGAATAGGAAGAAGAGTAGAATAGCCTTGTTTCATTTGTTTGAAAGAAGACATAAAACAAGAAAAGCAATATTCTGCTCTTGTTTGAATCAGTAGTACAATTTCTATTGACTTCAGTATATCCAGGATTTCCTCCTAAATATATTTCAAATTACTTAAAAGCTTCAGAATGTTCCTTCAATGAAGTAGCTTATAAAAAGAATAAAATCCCATTTAGATACTAATAGATCAAGCACTGTTGCACAAATATCATATGCAACATAAATGTAGCTGAAATGTACGCATGCTTGAAAGCACATTTTCCCGACGACATGTTGGAAATATATTTCTGACAGCTAATTAAAGTTATTCAATTCCATCAGTCATGTTTGTGTGAGGTCCAATGAAATCTGAAATGAAATGTATTATTAAAGCTACGCTTTAACAGTCAAATTCATTTTTTCCTGGTATATCCAGAAGCTAAAATCTTGGTATCGTTGACTCCAATGGAAATTTTGCACTTTTAAAGAGATGAGATTTTTAACAGACTTTGTTCTGGTAAAATGCAGACTTTATTCAAGTTTCCTTATTTCTAAAGCTATAGAGTTATAAACAGGATGTTCTGGGAAAAGTCTGGATGTCCTCAGGCAAACATATAACCCTTTAGTCTGAGTTGAATCTCTTATGTAGGTCAAAATGTTACCCCAGTTCCCAACCAGAGCAATTTCTTCCTTGCACAAAGCAGATGCTTCTGAGAAGACTATTGTTGCACAAATGCCCCATTGCTCTTACTTTCAAGCTTATGCTTGAGTTTTCTGTCTGAGAGCACTTCCATTCATGCAGCCCTAGGCACAATCTGTCTACAGGTATGTGGAATTAAGCTTATAAATACCTGAGTCTGTTCCCTGATAGGAACAATTTTTTCAATCTAGCAGCATGGTAATTAGTTCTCTGCAGCCCACTTGTAGTTGTTTCATAGAATCCCCACTTTCTAAGAGTCGCGAGATTTCATTCTCTTTTGGTGGACCTGCACAATGTGGAAACTTTCAGGACTTACTATTTGTTTCTTTGCACAAGTAATTATAAACAAAGGTCTATATAAATACCTAGGGAATGAGTGTGTCCTGCAAATGTGGTTGCATGGGCAAGAAGTAGAAAGACAAGGAAAAATATTCCAGTAAAAAAGTTAACAGAATTCAGCAGTGGGTGTATCTACATGTAAACCTGTAGGACCAATACAGAAAGGTAGATTGTTTTAAAAACAACTACTACTAACCTCTCTACTTACACTGGTGAGACCACAACTGGAATACTACATCCAGTTCTGGGCTCCCCAGTTCAAGAGAGACAGGGAACTACTGGAGAGAGTCCAGC
>VZTM01038876.1:179343-199496 GCA_013400555.1 Jacana jacana | reverse complement strand
CCTTGGAGTTCTGGTCTGTCCTTCACGGAGAAATGCCTGCACTGTTACAGCCAGTGTGAGGCCCTGTCAAGACCAGTCCAAGAGGTTCATCTCTCTTCTTAAGTGGGAATTGACCACCAAATTCATGGTTGCATTTTCATAATTTGTCCTTGTTTCACTCTCCCCTTCTGTAAGGTCCTCTCCCTCGGACAGTGACTAGAAAGCAGAATTGGAATGAGCTGCATAATTCATCTATGTGGGGAGATCTCTCAGGTTGCTTTTACCTCTGCATCACTTTCCAGTACAGCAGAAATATTAATGTTTTAAGACATTCACATGCTTTTCTGTTTGGTAAAACCAGGTGACCTAATCAGGTCAAGCACAGGTGGCAATTTCTGCCCCAGCGCTCCAAAGCTTATATCAACCAGTTTCCCTGATTATAGTAGCGATAGATGATAAAGTATGACATTTAACTGGCAAAAAAACAACATTCCTGTTTGCTGTTAGATGCAGAGATTCCTGACAGACTCCAGATCACTGCCTTGTGACCTGCCTCACCTGCCTTAAGAAAAACAAGTGAGAAATACAAACAACATTTTGCATAATCGATGTAGAGTAGGGAAGAGAAAGGTTATAGCTGCAACTTCAGATCCCACATTTTTGGAATTACCTTTTTAAAGTATTTAACTAAGTTTGGAAAAGGGAAAGAACATTCTCAATAAGTATTATTAAAACTTTCACCTGAATCTAGTGTCATAAAATCCCAGTATACTTCATTTGTCAGGACAAGTCACTGATACCTAAGAGTAAAGCTTGATAGGGTGCTCAGAGTGATCAGAAAACCTTCCACCAAACAGGTTTTTAATCAACACACTAATTACCACAAAAGATACAGTAGTCCAGGAAAATCATTACCAGTTTTCATCAAATCATTGAAAAGCCCAAGTTCAATGCCTTATCAGCTGACAACTGAAAAGATCTAGTTGCAGCTATGGAAGTTTTGATTTGCAGGTTATTGGGTTTGTGTCAAAAATTTCCTTCAGGAATTTGTAAAGATCCCTTCCCCTAGAACTTTTTTGTTCTCAGAAAAGAAGTGTATAAACATCCCTCTGATACATTGCCTTTTCCTCCTCTGCCCTTAACAGAGAGTTGGTACCAAAGTACTGTCACAAGTACCTGTAGCTCCTGTGACTGCTGCGATGGTGAGTAGAACAATGGTATACATGGTCTTCCTGACAACTTTCAAAGTAGTTCTTGCGTTTATGCGTGACATGGGTTTCTTCCACTATCCAGCTTGCTGTGAGCGCCCCATCATCCCCCACCAGTGATCCTCAGCAGCCAGAGTCACCCCTCTTCCTGTGCTCCTAAGGGCCACACAGTGCAGCTACAAAGAAGTGGTTCTTAGCACAGAGCTTTCTGTGCTGAGAATTGGTGAGCGTAGAGGAAATGCTAGTTTTGTGCTTTCTGACCATTGGCCTTCGGTATAGTGTTACTGTGGGAAGACAAACTTTATAGCAGAACTTGCATGAAGTCTAAGCAGTGTGCTTTTTCGTCTCTGGTTCTGATCTTGCAGTGAGAATTTTATTACTAGGAACTGGGGGAAGGATATTCTTAGCTTACTGCTTAAAGGATGCGCAATGTGTTCCAAAGAATCTCTTAAAACCAGTTGCTGTTCCTCCCCCGTCTATCCTTCCCCACGTGCCTCACAGCTCAGACCTTAGGGAGGGAAGGCAGGTAGGTACATCGCACATTTATGTTACGTTTAACTGTTTGGCTGATTAAAGTACATCTATAGACAGTGAGGCCAAGGTTGCTTTTTTATTATTTTATTATTATTATTTTTGTATCACTGTTTTGTTTGTTTTGCAAACTGGTTCTGATACTATACTCCTCCCAAGTGCATGCTGGAGGTTATTCCGTGGTGAGCTGCAGGAGTCTGCTTAGAGCCAGGAGACTCTTATTTTTTACAAAGTCCTTAAAGACATTTTCCCAAACTACTACTGTCCATCATCCGAGGTGATTAAGACTGCTGTCTTATACCAGCAAACACATCTTCCCTAGATATCAGATTAACCTCCCTGGAAATTAATGCACTGAATTTAATTTTATCAGAAAAAATGTTAGCCTCCCCAAACTTTGAAGCCACCAAGCTGAAAAGAGTTGGTGACTATTTGCCTGTTCTAAGAAAAGGACTCTCCTCCCTCTCAACTATTGTCATGGCATATTTATGTAGTTCCATGGCTGTGCTGAGATGTGCCTGAAAGCTCTTCAGTTCTGTGGTCAAATAGATGCAAAATCTCCACAAATTGAAGGACTCACTGGCAGGCAGGGAAATAATGTCATTTAACTAAGAAGAAGTATAGAATCCACATTAGTGACTGAAAGGAAAAGCTGGGTAAGTTTGAAAAGAAAGCCAGGCAACCTCTGCTCACAGTCCTTGTATTCAGCAAAGCCAACAGCAGCGATGTAATGAAATTTTAATCTCTGCTGGCTGTTGTTGCTGCAGTTATACTTTCCAAAATTGACTTTGTACAAAAATTTCAGCTACCTGCACCTTGGCCAATGCAGCTTCTGCATCAGTGCCATGTGGTTTGGAAGTAAAGTGCAACATCCCTTTCCCATGGCTAGAGGCTGGTCCAAGATGCAAAGATCACATTTAGATCCCTGCAGTGCGAGATGTACCGTAATTTCAGCCATAGAATCTGTGAGTGATGTAGCTCATTACTAAGTGGCAGAGGCAGCAAGAAATAATACTCCAAGTCATGAAAATCAGAAGCTTTCAGATTGAATTGGAAGCACTCAGGAACCTGAAAGGATGTGGGGTCATTTTAGAAACTAAGACAGGAAAACTCATGATAAATGGAAAGGGAGAATTCCCTACAGCATGTGATGCAACCTAGTCTGGTTATCACTGGGCTGAGACCTAATGATTTGGGGTTTGGGATTTCTTTTGCTAAAGATTCTGCTTCCTCTCTGATAGTGAAGTGATGTCTGAAAATCGTGTTTGTATTTCTTTAGTTAACCTTTTGGGGCTTGAGACTTTGCATTGCAGTCTAGCCACAGCACAGCAACTTACAGTGTAACTGTGAGGAGTGCAAGGGTTGTATATGGGGGATTCAGCAGTGGGAAGGTTGATGGGTTTTTTTCTTTTTTGGAGGCCAAGCTCTCAGTCTGACACAAAAGGTGGATCCAGGCAGCATGGTAATATTGTGGCAACAGCACCACTATTGTGGACCCGGCAGCTTATCCCAACAACTGAGCTGGCAGACCTGGTTGTTCTCCATCCGTCTCTGGCACACCCCTGGAGCTGGTTTTAAGTGCCCGTCAGAGTTAGGTTGTTTCCTCCTCAGCTTGTGTCTTTTGAGACCCTGTCTTACTTGAGGCTGTAGAGTACCATGAGCAACTGCACTATATCCTGTTTCCTTTGTGTTGTTTCACAGTTGTTTTTTGTTTTGTTTGTGTTGTTGGGGTTTTTTTAGCCATTCTGCAAGAGCTCTGGTAAGGGGCTGTCTATGTACATCATAGCTCTAGCAGAGAAACTTCACTTCCCCCTCCTCCCTCCAGTTACTGGTGTACCAAATGCTGGTTTTAGCTACCCTCCTGGGTGCAGCAGAACATCCGGCTGTGTAGTCAGTCAATGGTTACTAGTGGCTCAGCCCACAGGGAGAACGTCGTTTTGCAAACCTTGGCTTCGTGCTGCTGCTGCAGCTGCTGTACACTTTTGAGGGCTTTTATCAGGGCTCAGGCTCTAGCTGTGCTTTCCTCTCCATCTCCTGGTCAAAGCAAGCAACAACACTCACCGGGAAAAGTTCGTTGGTTTTTGGTTTGTTGGCTCCTTTTTTGAATGATTGACTGTATCACGTTCTAAACATTTTACTTTCAAGGATATTCATTGATGCTTTCTGGTATTGATGTGGTACATCTGGGTTAATTTTTAAGTGGAGCACTTGTAATTTCTGAACTAGGGCATTTCCTTTTGAGAGTGAAGAGGAAGGCATTTGCTGGAGCTATTACTGGAATTATAAATAAGTAAATAAACACTTTGCATCAGAAATGCTTTTGGCCTAGGTCATTAGAGAATGTTGCGGTCAGAGCTAACATGTAGATCTGCAAGGAACAGAAACAAGACCATCCCCACCAGCTTTTACAACCTAAAACTGCGGCTCCTGTAGGCCACCAGTACCCTTGAATTGCATCACATGACAGCCTTTGGATGCTGCGCCCCAAAAAAGTTTCAGTATGCTAAAAAGGGCAACCTCAACTGATGTGAGAAATGCTAACTTACAAATAGAAGGTGAAAAGAGGACAAAGTCTCTGAAGCAAAGATATGAAAAGATATAAAAAGTTTATTAAAANATTATTATTATTATTATGAACAAAACAAAAGTATGTTGTGGGATCTCAGCCATGCTACACTAGGTTCTTGCATAAGCTGGTACTTTGTTTGGAAATTTGTAGCAGGAATTATATTATTTGAGCTGCTTTTTTTTTATGCTACTGCACTGTTTGAAGACAGATATGTATTGTATGAAGGCAGGAGCTCTGCTGCTAAACCTGGTTAAGGATGTGGAGTACAGAAGTGTTCTCACTGAGCTTTGTCTATGCAATAAAATCACTATATGATATGTTGGCTGCCACATGAATGATAATGCTTCTCTCTTCCATTACTTTCCTTGAGAACTTTTAAAAATATTTCCTACCACTGAATATTACTCTTTTTTTAACTTTCTATTTTTTTTTGTCTGAGGATGCCCAGCCCTTGAGAGTTTTGTGGCTTTGAATTCCTTCTCGAGGAGAAACACACTTAGACATGCACAAACACACACAATAAAATAAGAGAGGATCATAGAGGAAAATGCAGAGCTTCTTAGTATTTTATACAAGTAATTTAGCCTTTAAAACTGTCTGTCCTAGTAACTCTAGTTGCTAAACTACTTTCCAAGGGGAAAGAACATGGACTGTATTTTAGGAGAAAGCATGGATTTAAACACAGTCAATAGTGCTCTTCATGTCACAAAGAAAAGCAAAAAGGTTGGAGGATGCACTCTGTCCTTCCTGGCATGCTTCCTGGTGACAATATCTGGGCTCAGCTCCTCCTATTGGAAATGAAGCTTAAAGCCCAGTTGGCTTTGGATCACAGGACCCAAACACACAAAGAGCCATCCCAAAACTCCATCTCCAGCTGGTCTCACAGCTTCTCTTCCCCAACAGGTATCTGAAATGAATGATGGTTTGACCTGTCAAACGATGCTGGAATAGACAAGATCAGACCAGACTAGACAACTGGTGTCACTACTTCCTTCCAGATCTGTGCTTGTGACCTTTCTTTGGGACTTAGGTTAATATCAATGGTCATAGATCCCTCCGTCATGCTCAGGAGGAATCATTGTCAGAGTTTGTAGTTTTGACTAAATTATTTTTGTAGTCATTCCCTAACTGCATAACCCACAAAACTGAAAAGAGACATTTGCTGCCACAGACATGAGCCATAGGCAATTTCAGTCTGAATACCTAATGTTTGGCAATAATAGAAAATTTGGAATAGAAAGCAGAGTCTTTCAGGGGAAAAAACAAGCAGGTTTCAACATTGATATTTTACCAGCTCTGGCCACAGTAACCTGCCATTTCCAGTCTCCATACAGTCTGCCTGCAGAGAACCAAGAGTGCAGTTTGGTCTGGGAAAAAAAGACACCACCTTCCACTGAAATGCACACTGCTGATCTTTAGGTTTTAGATGCAGGTCTAACTGGATGCTCTTGTTTATCAAGCCCTTTGCTCAAATTAGTAGTCAAAAACTCCTGTGCCATTTGTTCTTGTCACCTATGAAGCTACTGTCACCTTAAAAAGAGAGAGTTAATTAGTGGGTAGGGCACTAGCTTGAGAACTGGGCACCTCTGTTCACATCATCTGGCCTGCAGGTGTACTGTTTAAATGGACAAGTGGGTTTCTCTGCTGCCTTCCCTCCTGTCTCTGGCTGGCTGTTTTGGGAGTACTGTGCTGGAGGACGTGTTGCCTGGTAAGGGTAACTACTGCAGGGTAATTTCAAGCAGGCAAGTTTGCTGCCAGCAGCGGTGAGCTGCACGGGATGCCGAGGCAAAAATACCTAAGAGCACTTAGAATCATAGAATCATTTTGGTTGAAAGAGACCCCTGGGATCATCAAGTCCAACCATCAGCCCTACTCTACAAGTTCTCCCCTACACNCCCTCCTCTGTACTCGCTCCAGCACCTCGATATCTCTCTTGTGCTGAGGTGCCCAGAACTGGACACAATACTCAAGGTGTGGCCTCACCAGTGCTGAGTACAGGGGGACAATCACCTCCCTACTTCTGCTGGTCACACTATTCTTTATGCAAGCCAGGATGCCCTTGGCCTTCTTGGCCACCTGGGCACACTGCTGGCTCACGTTCAGCCGCCTGTCGACCAGCACCCCCAGGTCCTTTTCTGCCAGGCAGCTCTCCAGCCACACTTCCCCAGGCCTGTAGCGATGCATGGGGTTGTTGTGGCCCAAGTGTAGGACCTGGCACTTGGCCTCATTGAAGGCCATGCCATTAACATTGGCCCATCTATCTAGTCTGTCCAGGTCCCTCTGTAGAGCTTCCCTGTCCTCAAGCAGATCAACACTCCCACCCAACTTAGTGTCATCTGCAAACTTACTAATAGTGTTTTCTATGTCCTTATCTACATCATCAAGGAAGATATTAAAAAGGAAAGGCCCCAGTACTGAGCCCTGAGGAACACCACTTGTGACCAGCCACCAGCTGGATTTAACTCCATTGAGCACCACTTGCTCTGTTTCATTGTGGAAACTCACAGAGTTGTGGAAATCTGCCCGCCGGACACCACCTCTGGGCAGTGTGGGTTTTCTGTCACTAGATAAACCACAACATTAAATTAGGCTGCTGCATCAACCCCCTAAAAATACTAGCACTCTCCCTGAAGTGATTTGTGAAGGGGTTATTCTTCTGGCATTTTTTTCAATACATTTATTGAAATGCTTATTCACACCACTGAGGGTGACAGGAGAGAGACCCGCTCTGGAGTTTTCAAACTGCTTTGGAACCAAATAAAGGTAATCTGTAGATTTATTCGGGAGCACTCTTCTAAGAATGCATGTAGCAGCCAACGGTTGTGGGCTGTCCTGAGCTATGTGCATCTCAACTGCTGTGAAAGAAAGAAGATTTTAAGAGGACTTGACTTATCAGACTGTTGAATGCGGGGGTTTTCCCTAGCTTTACACTGTTAGCCCAACTCTCACCAGTAACTACTTTCAATGTTCTTGCGCACTTGCAGCTCAGAAAGCCAGCTGTATCCTGGGCTGCATCAAAAGCAGTATGGCCAGGAGATGGAGGGAGGTGATTCTACCCATCTTCTCTGCTCTGGTGAGACCCCATCTGGAGTACTGTGTCCGGGTTTGGAGTTCTCAGCACAATGAGGACATGGGCAAGTTGGAGCAGGACCAGAGGAGGGCCACGAAGACCACAAAGATGACCAGAGGGCTGGAGCACCTCTCCTATGAAGACAGGCTGAGAGAGTTGGGGTGGTTCAGGCTGCAAAGAGAATTAGAGGAGACCTTCCAGTACCTGAAGGGGGCTGCAGGAGAGATAGGGAGGGACTTTTTTACAAGGGTGTGTAGCGATAGGACGAGGGGTAATGGCTTCAAACAGAAAAAAGGTAGATTCAGATTAGATACCAAGAAGAAATTCTTTCCTGGGAGGGTGGTGAGACCCCAGAACAGGTTGCCCAGGGAAGTTATGGAGGCCTCGACGTTGAGGGCGTTTAAGGGCGGGTTGGATGGGGGGCTTGAGCAACCTGGTCTGGTAGGAGGCGTTCTTGCCCATACCGGGGGGGCTGCAACTGGATGATCAGATCCCTTCCAACCTGAATCATCCTGTGACTGTTAAACCGATCAGACAAACCCCGGGGGCGTGGCGCGGGGCGGAGCGGAGCGGAACTCGGTCCCGTCCCGCCCCGCTGCGCTGCGCTGCGCGTCACTCCGCGGCCGCCGCTTGCCGGGATGTTGCTGCCTCGGCGCTCCCCGCCACCGCTCTCTGCCCTGTCGCAGGTGCTGCGGCTGGAGCGGAACCGCCGCACCGGCCTCGTCTTCCCGCTGCGGAATCTGGAGCGTTACTTGGCTCCCGGCGTGGACACGGCGCCGTTCCGGCTCTTCCAGCCCGGGCTGGCCGCCTTGCAGCACGCCGAGGAGCTTTTCAGGGCCGGCCGCCACCACGCCATCGATTACGTCAGCTCCGCCGTTCGCATGGACCATGCCCCGCCGTCCGCCCTGCCCGAGGTCAGCGATCCGGGGGGGAACCGGAGCAAAACAAGGACCTCATCCTTGTCCCCGGGCGTCGGCACCCAGGGGTGACAAACGAGCGGGACTGGCTGCAGCGGGAGGCAGCGCCCCCCGCCCAGACNCAGGAGATGGAGGGAGGTGATTCTACCCATCTTCTCTGCTCTGGTGAGACCCCATCTGGAGTACTGTGTCCGGGTTTGGAGTTCTCGGCACAATGAGGACATGGGCAAGTTGGAGCAGGACCAGAGGAGGGCCACGAAGACCACAAAGATGACCAGACGGCTGGAGCACCTCTCCTATGAAGACAGGCTGAGAGAGTTGGGGTGGTTCAGGCTGTAAAGAGGATTAGAGGAGACCTTCCAGTACCTGAAGGGGGCTGCAGGAGAGATAGGGAGGGACTTTTTTACAAGGGTGTGTAGCGATAGGACGAGGGGTAATGGCTTCAAACAGAAAAAAGGTAGATTCAGATTAGATACCAAGAAGAAATTCTTTCCTGGGAGGGTGGTGAGACCCCAGAACAGGTTGCCCAGGGAAGTTATGGAGGCCTCGACGTTGAGGGCGTTTAAGGGCGGGTTGGATGGGGGGCTTGAGCAACCTGGTCTGGTAGGAGGCGTTCTTGCCCATACCGGGGGGGCTGCAACTGGATGATCAGATCCCTTCCAACCTGAATCATCCTGTGACTGTTAAACCGATCAGACAAACCCCGGGGGCGTGGCGCGGGGCGGAGCGGAGCGGAACTCGGTCCCGTCCCGCCCCGCTGCGCTGCGCTGCGCGTCACTCCGCGGCCGCCGCTTGCCGGGATGTTGCTGCCTCGGCGCTCCCCGCCACCGCTCTCTGCCCTGTCGCAGGTGCTGCGGCTGGAGCGGAACCGCCGCACCGGCCTCGTCTTCCCGCTGCGGAATCTGGAGCGTTACTTGGCTCCCGGCGTGGACACGGCGCCGTTCCGGCTCTTCCAGCCCGGGCTGGCCGCCTTGCAGCACGCCGAGGAGCTTTTCAGGGCCGGCCGCCACCACGCCATCGATTACGTCAGCTCCGCCGTTCGCATGGACCATGCCCCGCCGTCCGCCCTGCCCGAGGTCAGCGATCCGGGGGGGAACCGGAGCAAAGCAAGGACCTCATCCTTGTCCCCGGGCGTCGGCACCCAGGGGTGACAAACGAGCGGGACTGGCTGCAGCGGGAGGCAGCGCCCCCCGCCCAGACGCCATGGATGAGGGGAGACGGGGGGCTGCAGGGATACTGAATGCTGTCTCTGCCTCTCCTGCTGCAGGTGTGCTTCATCGGCCGCAGCAACGTGGGGAAATCATCTCTAATCCGGGCCTTGTTCTCACTCTCTCCAGAAGTGGAGGTCAGAGTGTCAAAAACTCCGGTAAGTGACATTTGTAACTTCTGAAGCCAGTGCCGGCCTATATAGGGCAGGAGGCAACTGGGGTAACTTGAAGCGGCTGGAGAAGGGGTCAGCTGTAGTGGTCACCAGCTGAGGGCTCCTGCAAGCCTCTCTCCAGCAAAGGCAAACGGCTTGGGCTCTTCAGCCAGGGCTGGCACAGGATTAGAGGAGACCTTCCAGTAATGTCGTAAAGCCCTTTGTGAAGAACCAAACACAGGGACCCATGGAGATATTTTTTAGTCTGTTTTAAGGACAGAGTCACATGGGATCGCTAGACGGGTAGGAGACTTAAAGCAACAGTAGTAGTTTTGCAGCCTTCTGCATTGGGGTGGCAGGGTATGGGACATAGATGTGTTGCGGGGCATCTCCTAGTCCACTGCTGAAAGCAACTTTCTAAAACCACCCCATTCCTTCCTCTTACCTCAATCCTCTCCCCAGGGCCACACCAAGAAGATGAATTTCTTCAAAGTGGGGAAGTGCTTTACTCTGGTGGATATGCCAGGATATGGCTACCGTGCCCCGCAAGACTTTGTGGAGATGGTGGAGGCTTATCTGCAGGAACGGAGCAAGTAAGGCTTAACTGTACCTCCACAGAGCAGTGGAAGCCAGGCACCCATCTAGACTGTCATGTAATTAGAGGAAAAAATGCAGGAGGGGTAGCTGCATCCAGTGGTAGTATTGATTAGTTCTGATGTCATTTCCCTGGGAACCTCTGTGGTGTCACTCATGCACGAGAGGACAGATCAGAATAGTAGAAAAGATTGAGGTGCTGCTCTGTGCTGGCTCAGATGCACGGCCTGTCTTGGCTTTTCCCCAGATTCCATGCTACTTGTTCTTCCTTATGGATTTGGAAGTAGCAGAGCAGGTATAAAATAATGGTGGTGATGACTTTTTCTTATGTTTCTGGCAGCTTGAAGAGGACTTTTTTATTAGTTGATGGTGTGGTTGGACTCCAGAAGACAGATCATATTGCAGTAGAGATGCTGGAAGAGTTTGGGATTCCTTACGTGGTAGGTAATGCTTCATTCTTCTGTTGGGTATAAGCTACAGATAATGTATGAAGGTGCATACCCTCCACCTGAGCTTATGCAAGTTGTCCTACTGAAGTAGATGCCATTCTTCCCTTTCATCGTTAATAAAATGAGCCTAAAATGTGTCGAGGGAGTCAAGTGGGATTTAAGGGATTTTTGCTAGATTTATTAAATGGACTCTTCTTTTTCAGTGCTCAGCTTGAGGAGCTTAAAAAGATCGACTCCTTATGCAGGCTATTGAAGTGTTTTGGTGAACAGTGTTACACCATTTTTTTCCCCTTACATATTGACCCAGAGCTTTCAGCCTGCCTTGCAAGATGGTCCAGGTCTCTTACAGATGGTCCAGGCTAGCAGCAAAATAATCTTATTTTCCTCTTTTAATTCTCCTTTTCTGGATCTGTGCAGATGGTGTTAACAAAAATTGACCGAGCTTCCAGGGGACTGTTGTTAAAGAACGTACTGGGGATCCAAGAGTTTGTAAAGGAGAAAACTCAGGGGTGCTTTCCTCAGCTGTTCCTGGTCAGGTAAAGTTCTTCTACGTTGCTGCCATTTCCTTTCCAGGGGAGGTTCAGGTTGGATATCAGGAAAAGTTTTTACACAGAAAGGGTTATTGAGGAATGGGCTGCTCAGGGATGTGGTTGAGGCACCATCCACAGAGGTATTTAAAAGACAGGTTGGCATGGAGCTTAGTGACATGGGTTAGTGATGGTTTTTTATCAGAGTTAGGTTGATGGTTGGACTAAATGATCTTAAAGGTCCCTTCCAACCTAGACAATGCTATGATTTTATGGCTTGCGGTAGGGCAAACTACTGGAAATGAGTCTGTCTGCTGCAGAGGTGGCACTTCTCTGTGTCCCAAGGATGAAGGGTGGGCTACTGATGGGGAAAGGCTGCTTTCCTCCTTCTTCCCTCACCTCTGCAAGTGAGCAGAGTCCAGTTTTCCAGGCTGCTTTTCCGTTGGCCTTTCCCTGAGGGGGGACAGCAGTCCCTGTGCTGCATGTTGATGGGCTTTGCCATTTTGTTTGGAATTGTGTTAGGAATAGCAAGCTGTAAATGTTTGATTGTGTAGCTGAAGTGCTTAGTTTACCAAGGTTGTAGTGCACTGCAGTGCAGGAATTGCAATTTAAAATAGCCAGTGGCTGAGATTGCTTGCATTGCTGCGAGACACAGCAGCACCTGGCACTGAACACCCACGCCTTTGTTTCCACAGTTCGCTGGAGTTTTCGGGGGTTCATCTGCTAAGGTGTTTTGTAGCCCATGTTACTGGAAACCTGCCTGTAGAGGCCAGCTGAAAAGACTGGCTCCTGTTCTGCTTGGCTCATCCAGAACTAAAGGTACCAAAACTAGAGGTGTAGATTTGTGTTGTAAATAACCTGAGGTACTAGAATTTATTTTTGGATTAACTTGTATAAATTTTGGGGTAAACTGGTATTTGTAAGGCTAAGTTTTTTGTTTAATATATTCATCAGTTCGGGAGGTTTGCACTATGAATGAATCCACCAAATTGTTTTATAAAACCTACATGATTGTGCTAAGGCGAAAAAAAGCAAAGAACCTTCAAAGAGAAGCTAAGTTTAAAACCATTTCCTCTCCCTCCAGATAAATGCTCAAAAAGCTACTCTTGCATGCCGAAGCTCTGCTGTGTTGATACTAGAGACAGCCTCCTTTTAAAAGAGGCATTTGGTTTAGAAGAGAAAAACTATAGCCCTAACATTAAGCAAACTGTAACTTTCACAGTTGGAAGTAAACACAGAGGTTTACTTCTTTTAGCTTATGTAACAGGGGCCCAAAACTAGCACCTGTGCAACCTGCCTGCTCTAAGGCCATCTAGAGAAACAGCCAACCCATCTTCTGTGAAGGTGTGCTTAGGACTTCTGTATATTTTACTTTTTCTAACTCCTCTGCATCGTGCATTCAATAGGTGCAGCGTGACAGCAGGCCCCACTTGCAGTATGCCAGGTTCTCCCTGTTCCAGGTGGATGAAGGAAAGGGCACATCTTTAATGGGATCTGCCTTTTTGTCACTGTTGGCTTGAAAGAAGAAACCACTGACACCTAGGGGCACTCTCTCCTTCTGCGCTTCATCATCCGTCAGTGCCGCATCTACTCTCTGTTTTAAATCCAGCATGGAGTTCTGCAGCTGCACTTGGAGAAATTGCCCGAGATGAGACACATCTCCGTTACCTGCATCTGTTTTACCCTGGCAGCTGAACCACAAAACTGATGTCCTGTACATGTTGGGGGTGTTGCAACAGCTGGCAGAACCGTGTCCCACAGCAGCTAAGAGCACCTGAACTTGGCTTGTTACAAGGCACAGAATTGGAAAAAAAGGAAAAAAAAAAAGACTGCCATCAGTCACAGTAGTTGTTACAAAATCATTTACAGTAAAGCTATGAAGTGCCTGTGAAACTGGCACTCGGGCTCGTCATGTTTGTCAAGGTAACTTAACATGAAGTGTTTAAACCTCAAGAAAGGACAGGTGTTTTGTTATCCACTCTGAGGTATTGCCAGGTGTTTTGTTTCATTATGGGATTTCTTCTAAGGTTATGTATGAGGGGAGGTCTGTTCTCGGCATGCCTGTAGGAAGTGGAGTGGGGAATGCAGAAGAAAGATACGGATCTCTTATTTTCCACATCTTAGCAGAGCTCAAACCTGTACTTTGCTAATATTTTACCTCTAATTCCAAAGTGCTCCAGAGCAAACCAGCTCACAGGAAGCTTGATCGTAGGAGAAGCGCAGTAGTATCTAGACAGATGGCACAGGTACAAGTGAACACTTCAGGAATAATCTTTTCTTAGTATCTGAAAACCAGGCTCTTCCAAAAGCATCAGTCTTGCCAAGGGTGGTGTTTTCAAGCCCTCAACCTTGACTGCAGAGCCTCTGAAAATAAGTAAGTGTATACATAAAGTCCTTTTCAGTCCCTCTTCAGAACAAAACACCGTACAGTGCTAAGAAGGGTTTATTAACCACTTAAACATTAAGTACGTTTGGTAAATCTATTTGTATAAATAGTGCTTTGAAATGGCAGCAGTCTGAATTGGACCCCACGATCCTTGTGGGGGTGTGTAGTTGCCACGAGGTGTCCTTAGCAGAAGGCATGTGGAGGTAGGTCTAACAGTTTCTTACAGCTGTACTAGAAGAAACAGGAAGGGTACAGTCTTATCCTGAAGAACTAGCTTAACCTCTGGACACGTCTGGGTTTTCTTCTCTATCTGTCAAAAGGTCTTTATTAACAAATGCTTCTAATACTGGAGTAACTCTTGCATTTTCCTCAGCCACCTGCAGGAGGGAACACCACAGTTTTGTTGCACGCAAGAGTCTGCCCTTGGGCTGTGGTTTGGGCTGGGCTGGACATGAAATGATGACAGAGGCTCTCTTTTAAGCTTGAACAAAACAGTTTTCAGTCAAGTCTCTTTAACTGCAAATACCAGACCTTATCACTTCTAGAAGCAGACCCTGGCTGAAAACCTTATTGTTAATTTCAGAGAGTACAGTTAGAAGAAACTCTATTGAAAAGCAAAATGACTGAAAAGAAAATTGGTTGTGTTCTACCTCAAACCAGGACAGAGAATTAAGATAGTAAATAACATCACATCTTCTTCACTTTAACATTAAAACTTCTATTTAAGTGCCTTCACAGGAACATGCTTTGGGTAGCCAGGTGCCTGCTGCACTAGCAGACTTCCTTCCAAGGCCACAAAGGCTTTCCCTTTGTTTCCCCAGTCACTGATCAGGGCTGGGCCTGGCAGCATCCTCAAGTCATAGACAGCATTTTAGTTTTAAATGCTTTGCATGTTTGTCCTGGGTTGAGAGTTGCAGGACTAACTTTTCTCCTAATGGTGGGGAGAAACTGCACTTTTAGAAGACTCTAGCATCTGAATTCATTAAAGTATTTACTTTATAGCCAGCCAGGTTCTGTGACATTCATGGGCTCAGTGTTTCTGAGCCTTGCCAGGTGCAGGGACGAGGAGGAGTGAGGCCCGAGCATTTGACCCAGGCTGGCCAACAGGCTTATTCCAAACCATGAATGTCACATTCGATATAAATGAGGAAAGTTTGCTGTGTAGGTCTCTCTCCCTTGATTGAGGTGGTCCAGAGAACTCCTTACCCCGGTGCCAGACCCCTTTCCTCCTGGAGCTGTTGTGCTCACAGTGTCCCACATTTGCGGTCCACTGCTGGGAGCGCACAGCTTCCTACTGATACAATTGATTCTTAGATCTTACATCAGCATCAGGATTAATACCAGTTATTTAGCATTATTAATTATTCAGTCTTATTCTCTTAAATCTATTTATAATTCAACCTTCATGTTTCTTTGTGTTCCCTAGTCCCCCTTTCTGGGCGGGGAGAGGTCATCGGGTGATAGAATAATTGTCTAAATGATAATAAATTTTTATGGGTTTTCTCAAACAGTAACAATGTCTTAAATTGTTTACAGTGTATACACCACTCTGCAGATACCCAGCATTATCTTGCATTCCAACTGTGGAACCCCAGCAGCTGTAGTTTCATCTGGTCCCAACCCAAGCTGGTACTAGGAGCTCCTGGTAAGACACGACCTAAATTCCTTAAGATCCTGAGAAGATAAGGCCTAGCACAGTTTCTCAAAGTTTGTACAAGACCTCACTCAGGCCTACCTGGTGATGCCTGAATCAAAGTACTGTTAATTTAGTCAGAAGTGGGTGCCCCTGTCACAGAGGTCTGACTTACCTCTACAGCCTTCCAGAAGCCACCATTCCCACAATAAGCTATAGCTGGTCCCATAACTTCCTTTTATTTTCATCTGTCACATTCACAGCCAGTTCCTACCCAACACCAACAAAAATAAAGTAAGCATCCCTTCCTTACCTACACAAGTGAATTTAATTCTGGTTCAGTAACTGCAGTTTGATCCCTCAGAAGAACTACCCACAGCGTTACGCCTGTATGCATAGATGTACTTCAACGCTAACACTGTTGAAACACTTGTTAAATACTTGATCTCTACCTATTTCCACTACAACTAGTCCATTTATAAGCATCTCTTCAATAAGCACAGAAAACTGTTTGCCTCAATAAGGTAATTACTGAGCAACTAACAACTGTTTACAGATTTTTTTTCAGGGAAGGTAGTTGACCTTTTTGTATTCTACAATGATATTTGTGCATCTTGTGGCACATTTATGAAGTTTATCCAAAACAATAATATCTACCACTTGCACAGACATAGCTACTTACACCAGGATTTTCTTTGAATATTTTCTTTGAGAATGATGGAAAACACATGCCAATAAGTAGTAAGGGGCAATGGGGGGAATAAACGTTAGTGCTCTTCTTTCTCATGCTGTTCCCCAAGTTACTCTCCACTGGTTCCTGTGTGATGAATACAGCTCTGCTGGAGAGTTGCCCATGCCCCTGGGGCAAGTGTAGAATATAGTGTCTTGGAATGGCACCAGCCCCGAGCTCCCTCGGGGAAGGCTGTTCAGGCTCAGACACTGCCATGCGCTCTACTCTCGTCTCTTCAATTCGAGCCTTGGGATCCTTCTGTGCTTAATCCTTCAAGACCCTCTCTGGCTCTACTCTCCAGTACGTTTTTGTTTCTCCAGTGTCTGCACCTCAGCTGCACTTTTCCCTTCTTTCTCTTCAGCTTCCTAGAGACAACCCTTCATTCAAACTTAATTTAGCAAAGCAATTATCACACTAGTGCAATCAGCCTCCTACTGGAGACATAATGGATTTTTCTTAAGGCAAAACCTGACAAAGGCACAAGAAATGTGTATTTCTCAAGCATCAGCACAATTAGCTTAACCACTCATAGCAATTTCTGAAGGATGCAAGCTATTGTACGGTTCCAGAAGCAGTATTTAACAGGGCGAAACAAACACACTCGGACCAAGGCCCATGTAGATTCAGCAGGACTGCAGAGCCATAGCTGCCTTTCTGCTCAAGGACAAGAAAAAAACTTGTGCTTGTACTTAGAGATTCTTCTTCAAAAAAACCACCAAAACCCAGAAGGTGTGGGAAACCAGGTACTCAGCCCCAAGTACAAGAGACATTTCAGAAATTCTAGAGCTTGATGATGGAAAAAAATAAAATAAAGAACAATACCAACAAACCTGGGGGGAAAGTTGGCAGGTAGATCTGTAAAGCAGGCCAGGCACAGCTGGCACACTGCCAGAAGGTATCACTGGCACCTTTGGCCCACAGCGACCAGGGTTCGGGTGGACAAAGTATTGACACCATTTGGGATAAAGGAATAGTTTTGGACAGTTTTAAAGAGCATTCTAACAGAAAAATATTTCTTTCATTCCCTCCTTAGTGGCTCCCCCACGTGACTCCCAAGGCACGCTTAGGAGACCGTTTGTTCTGAAAATAGTACTCTAAAGAAGGACTTCTAAGAAATTCACCAAGAATATTGAGTACAATAAGCAACTTAAAAATAATGCAATAAAAATAACGTGTTTTTACAGTGTAAAGCATTTTAATGTTAAAGTTTCTTTATGACACAAAGAACCACTAACAGGTGTCCAAGCCTTAGATGTTGAATTACAAAGGAATGCAGCTCTCCTTGCAGCTGTGGGTGGGAACTTAACCACAAATACCTGTTAAATGGCTTGGGACATAGGCTCCTCTACCATAACCTAGCTGAAAAGCGCATTACTGAAGCAACTGACCTGCATCCATTTGGTTGGTGTGCCCCTCCCCTGACGTTTTCTACCAAGTTTAGGCTGACAGCAAGAACTGTATCTCAAAAAAAACCCCAAACTGTTTATTTAGATGTTGACAGAATTCATGAGTTATTACATAGAAAGAAAAAGAGGATGTGTGAGTCACACTGTACTTGCTCTTTGGTGTAAGGGAAGTCATTGTGAGCTGTGCTTGGCCCCCTGACAGTGCGGGACTACCAGTGCAAGGAGTTGTGGATCCCAGCGCAGACTCCTGCCCTGAAGGCTGAGATGCAGCAGGAAGGGAGCGGTGCACACAGCAGTTACCACGACACAATCGCATTAAGCCCGGCTTCTGAGGAAAGCCTGAACTCCATCCTCTGAATTGAATTGTTTCACAGCTGCAGCCCTGGGGAACTGCTATGCCTGTGAGCATTACCTTCAGTTTCCAAGTTGTTTGAGCAATCAATTGTGCTTCACTGTGAAGTACTGAGAACTGGCAAAAGGTGAAACTTAACTGAAGAGACTACACATCCATTCCTGTTTCCTTAACTCCAGTGCTCACAGAGTATGTGTTTTCTTTTGGGATTTCCACCCTCACTGTTAAGAGCAGCAAGAGCATCTGGTTTCATCTCTTCACAGCTGCCACGGTTTCACTCACCAGCTCTTTGCCCTTTGCACACTCCAGCTCTCAGAGCCATCCGTTACTTCACTGAAAAAACAACCAAGTCCATTCTCCTTCCTGTATCTTATTTAATATAAACAGAATAATCTCAGGTTTGTTGATCTAAAATAATTTACCATGTTAGAAAGCAAATGCTTTTCATTCACAGTGCTCGAATTCAAAACAACCAGGCATGGATGCACATTTACATGGACACATACAAAGCAGGAGGGAAGAACTTGGCCAAAGTGATGCTAAAACAGAGACAAGAACAAGCCTGGTCCTTTGTCTCAGCCAGGTCAAATTGGTCCCACATGCAGGCAGTGATACAAGCCATCCTCTTCTCCCTTTCTACTATTCTTAGCCTGTATTGAAAACTTTAGCATGTTGCAAAAGCATGGAGGAAAGGAAGGGAAAACTCACAAGCTTACTTTCATACTGTCCTCTTTTTTTTTTTTTAACGGATTAAAGGATAACAATTAAGCCCTAATTATTTAGAATTCATACAGATTACAAGGACATTTACTTCCAGGAATCCTTTTCCTGAGGGTGAGGAACGCTGTGCTGTAACTGTGCCTGTATCTTACCTTACGTTGTTAATTTTATCTTCAGTTTCTCCTGGCCAGACCCAGGCATCAGCAAAAGGTTTTGTTTTCTTTCCCAAGTCAGGGATGATCTGAAATTCCAGAGTTTATTTGCGATCCTTCTTCCATAAAACCCTGTCATGAAGCCCACTGACTTCTGTGCAACACCCTAGTACTGTTTCTCCTAGAATGAAAGTCAGAATTGAAACTAGTTTTGAGCTTTGATCCAGCACATCCACTGGCTTTTTTCTATCTACAGGACAGACAGGTTTACACTCAACATACTACAGGAGCACAGGAACTCGGCTTCAAGTCACAGCTCTCTGCTTTACAGCTAGTTACACAGTCACTAGCGATAGCGACTGGTTCATGGGGAACAATCCCTATGCCGGCTTCTCCCTGCAATCCCCAAACTGCCCTCTTCTGGGCCAAGGCAAGTGCCTGCACCCCAGACTGGGGGGTGGGTCAACTTCCCCAGGGCTGGGCTGGATGGGGCTTTGAGCAACCTGCTCTGCTGGGAGGTATCCCTGCCCAGGGCAGGGGGGTTGGAGCTAAATCGCCTCTAAGGTCCCTTCCAGCTCTGAACCATCCTATGATCCTGCCCCTGCGGTTCTTCCCATGCACCAGTCCGTTTCTCAGGCAGGGAGGGCAAGGGTTTGCCTACCCTGGGAAGCAGTTACACAGCGAGTTCCTGCAGGCCGAGAACTGAACCAACCCCCAAAGTCTGCGTTTGCAAAGGAGGGCGAGACCTTACAATATTCCGCCCTGGAGAAAACACAGTATCTTAAACACCTCCCGACATCAAAGCAGCTGCAAAGGACGGCGCCAGCAGCACCTGCAGCCAGTTTTATGCAGGGAAGCAGAACCAGTGGCGCAGGGACGACAACTGAAGCAGAGCCGGCGACCAGAGATTGAAGGAAGGAGAAGATCCGCTCCCGCCCTCGCCGTACGGCGACATGGCGGCGCCCGCAGGAGGAGGGCGGGGCTGAGGCAGCGGAAGCGGAAGCTCTTCCGCCCGGCTGGGAAGGGGCTGGCGGGTCCTGGCAGCTATGGCGGACGAGGAGGAGGATGTGCCGGTGAGTCTGCAGAGCTGGAGGGGGTGCTTCAGCCCCAATGCCTGTGGCACACGGGTGACCGGCGGCCCAGGTCTCGCCGAGGTGTAGGGGAAAGGCTTTGCCCGCCGCCCCGGGCGCTGACGGGCTGCCTCTCCCCTGCTGTGCCCCTTGCAGTTTGAAGAAGACGCGGAAGAAGCCGGCGGGGGCCTGGACGGCGGGCAGGGCAAGAGGAAGAGGCTCTTCTCCAAAGAACGTGAGTCGAGGCGGGGCAGGGCCCCCTGCCCGGAGCCGCGGGGCCACCGGCGGCGGGGAATCCCCCCTGGGCTGTCAGTGCTCCCTGCGGCTCTGAGGGATGGTGTCCTCCCCCCAGATTGCAGCTGGAACTCTTGAGCTGGCAGCTATCAGGGTCCAAAATTCGGTTTTCCATGGTAAAACAGCAGCTTTTGTTCTGTGCCCTGGCTGGAAGCACAGAAAGCTGTTGTATAGGCCCTCCACCCCCCCCACCACTCCCCCCCCCC
>VZTM01038876.1:169305-179330 GCA_013400555.1 Jacana jacana | reverse complement strand
AAAAAAAAAAAAAAAAACCAACCCAATCCCAAAACCAATACTGCTAATCACATAACGATGTGGGGTTGGAGTGGACCTTTGGACATCATCTAGTCCAAACCCCCTGCCAAAGCAGGTCCTCCTAGAGCAGGTTGCACAGGAACACATCCAGGCGGGTTTTGAATGTCTCCAGAGACGGTGACATTCTCTGGGCAGCCTGTTCCAGGACTCTGCCACCCTCGAAGTGAAGAAGTTCCTCCTCATGTTTAGATAGAACTAATTGTGTTCAAGTTTGTGCCCGTTTCCTCTTGTCCTGTCACTGGGCACCCCTGACTGGCCTGATCCTCTTGATACCTACCCTTGAAGTGTTTATAGGTGTTGATCAGATCCCCCCTCAGTCTTCTCCAGACTAAGAAGACCCAAGTCCCTCGGGCTTACCTCATAAGAGAGGTGCTCCAGGCCCCTAATCCTGTGCATGATCTGAACCTAGCAGTCAGTCACGCTGTCAGTCAGCTGGTAGGCTAAATGCCTATTGAAAGAGTCTGTCAACAGATGCGCCTTTCCGTATGCACAGCACCGGCCTTGTGTTAGCTTCTCTCTGCCGCCTTATTTCCCACGTGTTTGCTCGAGAACTGTCCTGCCCATGAGAGAAGGTGCTGACCTGGTGCAGGGGTGTGTGGGCAGGTGAGCTCCCAGGAGATGCGTGCTGCGGCTGACAGTGCTGAGTGGATGAAAGAAGCCTCACGCTGAGTGTTTGTCTCTGCAGTAAGATGCATGATGTATGGATTCGGGGATGACCAGAACCCTTACACAGAATCAGTGGACATTCTTGAGGACCTGGTAATAGAGTTTATCACAGAAATGGTAAGTCAGCTCTAGACAGCGTGGTCAAAACACCCTCAGTAAGACTTTAACCTCCTGAAGGTTAATACTTCTTACTCAAATACTGCATTGTACCAGGCCAGAAACTGACGCTAGTTGGAAAAACCTAAACTTAGACTCTGTGCTTCCAGGATTATGGTAAAATTCATGCACGTTCCTTCACGTGGATTGAGAACAGCATCTGAAGTCCTTAAATGGCAGTTAGGTTAGTACTGGTGGGGGGGAAATACACAGCTGACTTTGAAGTTCACTGTGGCATCACTCTATATGCAGCTGACAAGAGACAAGGCTCAGCTTTGACTTATCCCAGTGCCTTTACAGGGACGGGAACGTAGCTCTGCCTTACAAAAGTGCAAGCTTCTGAGACCCGAAGCCATCCCTCTTCCAGGCATTTGGATACTGTTCAAAAGTTTGCTTTATCTTTTCAAAAAACAAAGAGTTATTCCTACAGTCTGTGGCTCCCCTTTCTTTGGGAAGACTGGCCTCATCAAAATGCCCTAAACTGTCCCGGGATACAGGTACTTCACGTTGCTTCCAAGTTCTGCCTGACGCTCTTCATCTTCAAGCACTCTGCAGGCTGGGGGTCCTACATGTAATCTGTCTCTCATTTTGGTGCCACTACTGTTAGCTATGTGTAGTGGTATGTGCTGGGTGTAAGCGACAGGCAGCTGGGGACAGCAGAGTAACACTAAGTACATGGTTTACTGAAAGGTTCTACTGTGACTGGGATGACGGTGCCCAGGCTTGTAAATTGCTTACTCTTGGATTATAAAATGACAGGGAATAAAGTGTCATTGAGATCTTAAGAAAACAAATAAATAAATAAATAGATTACAGGGCAAAGGAACCCTGCTGACTTCTCCTCTTTCCCTCCAACAGACGCACAAGGCCATGTCCATTGGGCGGCAGGGGCGCGTTCAGGTTGAGGACATTGTCTTTCTAATCCGCAAGGACCCCCGGAAGTTTGCCAGAGTGAAAGACCTCCTAACTATGAATGAAGAACTGAAACGAGCCCGAAAGGCCTTTGATGAAGCCAACTACGGATCTTGATTCTGCGTGCAGGCTCCACTCGGGCATCACCTGGGCACCTGCTGCCCAACAGGAAGGAACAGCACCTGTGTTGTTTGGAGGGGTTATTCAGGGTGGAAGGAACTGCTGGGATGTCCAACCTCACTCCCAGCCTTTTCTGGAAAGTATTCAAGCAGCTGAATGTCACCTGATTGTTTGTGATTTACTTGTGTATTTTTATACCATTTCATGAAATAAGAAAAGAGCTCTAAAGAGTCTTGTAGTGGCGGGAAGTCTGTTTGAAGCAGGACTATGTTGCATCAGCTATCTAGAGGGCTAACAGTGGGTGATCCTTTACAAGTTTTTCAGTTATTACTAGGTATTCCCATGACAGGAAACCTAGAGAAGGTTTAGATCTTGGTTAACTGGGAAAAGTCCTCACCCCTGAGCTACTAGTGAAGTTCTGCTCTTTGCTCTGTATACATTCTCTGAATAAAAGGTTAAGTTTGTTCCTGTTCCTCGTAACTAAACTTACACGAGGTGCATAATAGTTTTCTAGCACTTAATTGTTTTTCTGTCCCAGTGGGTAAAGCTCTTGTTTTCTACCACTATTAAGCCAAGGAAAGTGGAAGCTAACCAGGTTTACTTGCACTTAGAGCCTGTCCTTACCACCCTTAGGCAGGTGCCCTACAATAAAGCAGGTTCCTGATCTTCATTCTGAGACAGTTTTTTTCCATAATGGTTCCTAGTGTTCCTGATCTTGGGACTTAGTTACAAGCAAGAGCCTGGCAGACAGCACTAACCACACTGCTTGTTCTACTGTTTCATTCCTATGTGTTGGAGGGGCTGTGCCATACATTGCCAAGCAGGCAGAAATTGCACTTACATGAAAGAGAGTTGTGAGAAACAAGTTCAGCAGTCGGGAGTTACTGTTTGCAGGCCACAACTGTGCCTTCCCCTCCTTCTGGAGGGGGTCAGAAGCAATAGGTTCAGTTAACTCCCTATTGCAGGACATGGACAACAAACACTGAAGAGCAGTAATACTGCAAGTCAGTGCTGTCCCCTGCACAAGCAGCACAGAAGGAAGGGCATAAGCCTACAAGTCTTTTGTCCAAAGCAGCAATGAAGTGAACAGCTGCAGCAGCCCTCTGCGGTGGATGGTAACTGTTTGCACTGGGGATCTGACAGCAACACTTAACATGGGGTCCAGCAGTAAAGAAGGGATGCTGAAAAAGGGTAGCTCAAAGGCAACATTCCAGGACAAGGTTAAGTGAAAGGATAAAAATTATTCAGCTGTTTGGTACAATTTTCCATTAAAAAAATGTTGGTTTACAAAAATAATTAGTGCTACTTTTGTAGCAGAATTTGGATTGTGAATTACCAAGACACCATTAGGATTTTGAGGGTTTTACTTAAGAAAAAGTAATTGCAATGACTTAACCTCTTTCCTCCTTGCAAGTCCAGGGTCAGACACCCATTGCTGCAAAAATAGAATCAATATCCATGTCCTCAGTAGCTTCTTTCCACACAGGGCCAAGGCTTCCTTCTCGCAGCAGCTGCTTAGGGGTCCTGGCTGTGCTTAGTTTGACAGGGGCTGTATCAGCAGTGGAACATCCTTCCTGACGCAGAGGTCCATCCTGGTAAGCTGAGAGGACGAGCGGTGCACTGTTCTCGCAGATGCCAAAGAGCTGAGAAGGATTTTGCCGAGCAGTTCTCCTCAGGCGTGCAGATGATCTGATCCTCCCTCGACGGAGCTGTGCCCAGAGGTACCACTTTGGCCAGCGCACACTTTGTGACCCACACAGGAGGTATTTACGGACAGATGTTTGGACACAGCACAGTTTTTTCTTCAAGCTTAAGGGGAGGAAGGTACACAAAACATAACTCTATCACCTGCTAAAGAATTCACTCATTTGGGCTTTGGAGAGATTTGGTTATTGGCCTTCTCTACCGTTTTCCTTGTCACACCAAGGAAATACTACAGCACCTTGTACACCAGTAGCCAGGGCATTCTGGAGACAGACAACATCCCTCTCATAATTATTAGCATTAAATGTGCATGTGATTTAAGGTGCATTTTAATCCTCCTCCTAAGGTGTTTCTGCATTTGTTAGCTTTCTTAAAACCTTCACAAATGACTGAAGCTAAACACAACATTCATCTCAGAGCTACCAGTGACCTGAACTACTGATCCCATCTGAATTTAAGAGCGGGTCAGACCACTGCATTCCTCTACACTAGCAAGATACTTAATATTAAAAATGTAAAGCGTCAGATCCGGGAACCCCACACCCAAGCCACATTACCTGCATCCTTGAGCCTCCACGTGCCGCAGCCGGTTGCTTTTCAACAACTTGCTACGCAGAAAATAAGCTGCTGATTTAAGTTTGTTGCTTTTGCACCAGAGAATAGCTTTGCTGAGTGCCTCTGACAGCTCCCCGAACGACGCGGCTGTTTGGACCAGCTGTACGAGGGCGGCGGTACGCTGCGAGCTTGCCACGCGAGAGGAAAACCGTGCCGGCTTTGCTTTGAGAGGCGTTGACACAAGGCTTATACCCTGAAACAAACAGTAACAGACAGAGCCTTTTAAAAAAGTGACAGGCTCAATCCTCTCTGCTGGAGAGGAGCGGAGCACTGAGGTGGTTGTGAGAGCTGTCCCTGCTTCCTGAGGAGAAAGTGGAAAAGCAGTCTTGTGCTGTGGAATACAAAAAGAGGCGGCAGAGAACTACACTTGGTATTCTCGTTTGGTACCGACTTGCTCCCTGGTTGTTTCACTAGACATGTCAACAAAGGCTCAAAGTCATACACAGAAACTCCTTGTGACTTGCAGTGCAAGGCTTCCACGCCAGCTTGGGTTGTTAGGGAAAAATGAGGCAGAGCAAAGGGACTATCAGGGATATCATGGTTTGAGTGTTAAGTTCTTTGAAGTTAAAAAAAAATAAATAAATGTGTAACTCTGTGCCATACGAACCTGTTGTGTTAGAGGTCTGGATGATCTAAGCAAGCTCTTCACATCAAACCCCAGGTGCTTCCCTACAGAGAGAGATGAGAGTTCCTATTATGAAATAAAGAGTTTTCAGTCTTTGCACAGAGACACCGCGACGCTTTGCCCTGATGAACTCTTAGATCTGCCATCCCAGCAGGCTCACACCTGTAATCAGCATTTCCAGGCAAACTCAATGGGGCTACACTCATCTCCCGTGGCAGCTGACAAGGGATGAGAGATGCAGAGATTTACAGGTCGCTGAGAAGGAGAACTTCATGGGTAAAAGCTTCACAGAAACACCTGGATGCCTGCAATCACTGGTGATAGCCTTGACTGCAGAGGAAGACGGGCACGGCCCAGAACCAGCAAGGCACAGGATACTTTCATCCCGTACTTACAACCTTACCTACCCTTGTACAGACTGCAGACAGTGCTCTCAGCTTCCCCTAGTATCCCTGGGCCCCACCTGTACACAGGCAGGAAAATACAAATGACTACTTACAGGGCCTGTACGCTGCATTCCTTACCTGCTCCTCTTCAGGCTGTATCATGTTTAAAAAAGCCAAAACAGGAGTTCTCACAATACTAAAGTTATCCACAGCTTTATAAAGGCAACGGTACATGCAGCATTCACCTCCTCTTCCAAGCTCAGGAGAGGGGAGTTTGTACTACGAGCACTGGGCTCGGCTCTGTTGGACAGAAGCTGCGCTCAGTCTCGGAAACGTCGGAAACCAGTAGCACTGCGGCACAAGGCTTTACCTCTGCTGGCTCTGGACACCAGAACTGGCTCTCCAATGTCCGTGGGGCATGGGATGCTACAGTTTTTCACAGCACTCCTGCAGGCCGCAAAATGTCTCTTTTTCCCCACCTCTGACGCTGCCTCTGGCATTGTTGAGAAGAGCTTCTTCATCCAGCTGGTAGGTTTTTTTGTTGTAAGCATTCTAACCTTTTGCTTCTTCACCTCAGAAGAAACATTCACTCCAAGGAAGTTAGTGATATCAGAAGGGAAGGTAAACCCCTTGATATAAGGCATCTGTTGGGTCTCAGATACCAGATGAAGTGATGTCACCAATATGCCATACAAGGAAATGAGGCTCTGCAATACACATCTGTACTGAATCCTGAAGAGAGAAGACAGAAAGGTCTGGAGTCTCCTCTAGCAAAACCTTGTGCTCAGTAACTCCCTTCAGCTCAAGCAGAAGAGCTGACGGAAGAGATTCCAAGCTGCCCTTTCCCTGTTTCCCCTCAATACAAGCTTATCTTTCTACACACATGATCAGAGCACAGGAGCGACTTGACTAGTAAATGCCTCATCAGGAGCCCCTTCAGCTCCCTAGAGCTTTGTGGAGTGCCACATCTGGGACTCAGCGGGCTCCCAGGTCACATCCAAATCATTTGACAAAGAGGTCTTCCCCCAGAAGCAAGCTGTACCAACTCAGGACAACAGTACTAACGCTGACACCACACAATCACCCGCTCTGCATTTACCGGGGAGACAAATTCCTTGTGCCAGAGAAGGTTTTACTGAGTTCCACACAACGCTGGCACCCCTTCAGCTACCGACAGCGGTTGTGGCTCTGCCGTACTGAGAGAGACTACAGCAATGATTTCCCTGGAAAACTCAGCAGTGTTACACAACAGCTTTATCCCAGCCTTTCCATTTCAGCATAAGGCAGGACTCACTGCTGGCTGCAAAAGGCCCCAGATGATTGCGGCAGGCTGGCATTAGCACTGATTTTAGTAGTGCTACATAAGGTTCGCTATGAAACGAGAACAAAGCCTTCCAAAATAGCATGTAAGAAGTCTCTCTCCACTTCCACAACTCTTCCAAAAGGATGCAGGGACCTCCTTCCTCCTCCCAACTCAATAAAGCTCACTCAGCAACAAGGCCTAATTACAAACCCTTCTCCCTGAGAAGCACTTCAAACAGACAGCAAACAAGACAGGCTTTAGAATACACAAACCAGAGCCGGCTCAACAGCCCTGAAGCCACAGTGTTCAAAAGTATGAATTCTTCTGAGCAGAGATGTTGAACGGACAAGCTGAAAATTAGACCCGTTAAGGATAAAATAATAAACAGCACCTAATGAGACTTGCTGAACACACCAACTAGAGGCAATTCGCAAGGGAATGTTCTGGATAATTTGGGAGACAAGCATCCAAACTTTGTATTGCTCAAGGCCAGAACAGCAGTTGGCCAACAGCCTGAGGTTCCTACAAAATAACTTTAAAAGAACATGTTTGGCTATCAAAGAAACTCTAAGTTGCACATATGAATTGCACAGTTGAGTTCATCAGCAATACAGGGCCTACAGCAGACCTCGCTTCGCTCTCGTGAGGTGCTGCTGGGGAACTGTAAGAACATGTTCATGGTGAAAAAAGGATACAGAAAAGCTTTACGGCAACAGTCCAGTAGACGCAGTATGAGCTTGCAACCTCCCAACACCTTCACAGCCACTGTTTCCAGCATAGGCTGGCTGGGAACTAAGCACTCTGCAGAGGCTTGGGGTTCATTTTTCCTGTGTTGGTAGAAGGATGAGGAGATGGTTACTATCTAGCATCCCCCACCTTTAGCTCTGCAGACTGAGTTAATGGATATCCCCTGCACAACATATGCAGTCACAACACTTACTTGGGAATCAGTCCTGCCAGAGTTTCAATGCAGCCCACCAAGTTCATCTTCCACAGGCGCTTCAAGCATTGTTCTACCTAGGAAGCAAAAAAAGCTCCTTTGATGGTATTTGGAGAGATGGGAGTGCCTTGGTTTAAGGACTATCACTATATTAAGTGACACGTTCCCCTCAGCAGTTTAACAGAACAAACTGCAAGTCTGTGTGACAGAATGTTCTGGTACGTTCCTATATCTGCACTGTGATGGAAATGATCCCTTTATCAAAGTACTGTGAACATGGAATTAGGCGAAGAGCTGGAGGAGGCCATGGTTAATTGGTGCTGCGGGACTTCTCCCGCAGTGCACAATGGCCTGTGGTATTGGCTTTCAATAAAAACACATAAGCAAATCAAGAGGGTAAGAACAATTCCTGTTCTATTTCAAAGCAGTTAAAGACACCAACAATCCAGTAAAGTACTGGAAAATTGGTAAGGAGCTCACCTTTCATCTTAAAAAGGAAGGTGCCCAATAGAGTAGTCTAGGATGACTCTGCTCCCTCTCACTACTACAAAATTAATTGAAAATCAAATCCCTTTAGTGCTGATATATTTAAAGGAGCTACTTCAGGCCTCAATGCAAATATAAGAGACCAAGTCTTACTTTCCCAGACCCGGAAAGCCCACATTGCACTAGTTGCACAGGGGCCAGCAAACCCACTGAACTAAAACACAAAGAGCCCTACAGGCAACAAAAAGGCACCAGCTCCAAAATGCTTTTTTGCACGATGATACCCCGGGCATCCAGATTCCTTTCTGGGACCGGTGACCAGCTGCCGGCTATCCGCCGGCTACCTGCCGGCCGCGGCCGCCCCTCACCTGCTGCAGGGCCAGGTAGGNGGGCCACGGCACCTCCAGCCGGTTCCACGCCGCCTCGGGCGCCGCCATCTTCCCCGCTACAGGGGCGGTGCCGCGCAGGGCAGGAGGGAGGCCTAACGCGGGCGCGACCATGTTGGCGGGTGGGGGCCGGGCCGGACCAAGTTGTCCCGGTGTGAGGACGGGTCCTTGGGGCCTCCGGTGTCTGGACCTGCGAGAGAGGAGCCCCAGGGCTCGGGGAGGCTGGCGTACAGCGCAGCCCCGTGGTCCGGCAGGCCGGAGCGGGAAAGCCCCGCTCAGGATCCGGCGAAGCATCGCGGCCAGGCTGACTCCCGGGGCTGTGCGAAGGCCGTGGGCTCCCTGGCTGTGTGGGGCGTGCTGGCTGTGGGCACCCACCCGACGGCCCGGTGATGGCAAGGCATGCCAGCCCGGGTGACTTTCCAAGGCCTGAGGCCTGACTCTTGACAGGCTGTGTTGCCAAAGTGTCATAAACGAGAAGAGAAAGAAATATAATTTATGGGTGTTATTCAACACTTAAAACCTCACATTTCTTCAGCATCTGCCTCAGGAGCTTGGGATCCCGAGCCAGAAGTCCCCTGCAACGTGCTGTAGGCCCTGGGGCAGCGACAGCATTCTTCAGGGGACAGCCCTGTCACCCACACTGAGCCTCAAGTGCAGTAAAGGCTGAGTCTTCTCCCCAGTGTCAATTTGTCTCAGCGTCTTGGAGAAGGAAGGGCCCTGCAGCCCTTGCTCTGGGTGCCCAGCCGGCCTGCCTGGCCCCTGTGCGCTGCTCCCAGCCCCAGCTGCCGGGATGGTCTGCGGCAGGGCCAAAGGATGGAGGGCAGGCAGGGTCGCTCTAACGTATCAGTGCTCCTGGAATGGTTTCCCATCACATGGATTGAATTTTTGTGGTCTTCAGTGAGTTCCTCTCCCCTGAGTGTAAGATGTTATTCCCAGCCTCCGTCCCTCTCTGCCTGAAGCTGAATGTACTCTTTTCTTACCTGCCAATATTGGTATTCCCATTAGCGTGTTTGTTAGAAACAATGATTTTAAATTGATCATGAATTTTGGACACTGTTATAATCTCCTTAGATTCCCTTTTCTTGTAAAGTTTCTGTTTTCTTTTAAGGTAGATTCGTGGTGTCCCGTTAAAAAGGTAGAGCAAAATTAGCATTAATGATTGCACCTGTGGGAAAAGGGGTGTGAGAGCAAATCAGGAGGCAGAACTGATAAAAGGCTGCTGTGAGCACTTGCCTGCCTTGGGAGGGGGTGTGTTAAGCTTCCTAGGCTAGAAGTGGAGATGAGAAGTAAAGTTGAAAATGCAGTCTCCACAGCGTGAGCAAGGGATCACAAAGGTCTCTCTCGCTGAGGTTCTGAGGTGCTTTGAGCATCCTATAAGCGAGGAGCAAGCCTGGGCTATCTGCTTTCAGTGTTGCCGTAAAATGGAGCAGCTGGCTATGGGACTGTACCCACCGCTCCACTCTGCCTTCATAAAAGGTCCTGGCAGCATCTTTATCCATGCTGATGGTACTGCTTCTTTCAAGGTGTACCACAAGTCTGGTAAGAGCGTGGGTAGTTATAAATGCCAAGGGCTGTTCCTACACCAGGCTGAAATGTAGGGGTGAAGCAGGGAAACATTTTTTCATGCCTTTTCTCCCCTCCCCTTCTCTCTCTCTCTGTATGTTGC
>VZTM01038876.1:124455-167517 GCA_013400555.1 Jacana jacana | reverse complement strand
CCGTTAAAAAGGTAGAGCAAAATTAGCATTAATGATTGCACCTGTGGGAAAAGGGGTGTGAGAGCAAATCAGGAGGCAGAACTGATAAAAGGCTGCTGTGAGCACTTGCCTGCCTTGGGAGGGGGTGTGTTAAGCTTCCTAGGCTAGAAGTGGAGATGAGAAGTAAAGTTGAAAATGCAGTCTCCACAGCGTGAGCAAGGGATCACAAAGGTCTCTCTCGCTGAGGTTCTGAGGTGCTTTGAGCATCCTATAAGCGAGGAGCAAGCCTGGGCTATCTGCTTTCAGTGTTGCCGTAAAATGGAGCAGCTGGCTATGGGACTGTACCCACCGCTCCACTCTGCCTTCATAAAAGGTCCTGGCAGCATCTTTATCCATGCTGATGGTACTGCTTCTTTCAAGGTGTACCACAAGTCTGGTAAGAGCGTGGGTAGTTATAAATGCCAAGGGCTGTTCCTACACCAGGCTGAAATGTAGGGGTGAAGCAGGGAAACATTTTTTCATGCCTTTTCTCCCCTCCCCTTCTCTCTCTCTCTGTATGTTGCCATGAGGCTGTGCTGCTGCCGATGCTTCATCTCAAAGGACTGTAGATGAGTGGTAATACAGATGTGCAGCCTGGTAATTTTTCTAATAATGCTTTAGAGAGTCATTTGTTTGTAAAGAATAACTAGCATTAAAGTTTGTACCGCTTAAATTATTAGAAAAAAAGCAGTCTGAGCCTTTATTATATGTCCTGCTTTGTTCATCTTTCAATGTAGGGTTCCTTTGTTATAGTAACTCTCGTGACATGTCTACGATTGATAGTTTCCAGTTTTTTGTCACTACGTAGCCAGCAAGTGGTAACAAGCTTTGTCTTATGCACTACTTAGTTGTACTGCTGCAGAGGTCAATGCTAGGCTAGGGCTTCAGGGCTAAGAGCAGGTGATAAAGTATAAAGACAAATACCAGGTTCCATCCTTATGGTTAGATACCTATTAGTAAACAAACAAATAAAAAGTACCCAGCAGCTATTAGTTTGGAGCCAATGCTCACATCAGGAAGAACGTTTTGTTGTTTTCCAAGGGTCCCCCAATATAGACCTACTTTCCTCAGGTAGGACTGGCCTTAGAGGAGTTTGTTTCTCTGTTACCAAGAGTTCTTCACGTTTGTCTCTCTTGACAGGGATTCTAAAAACTGTTTATCAATACCTATGCAATTATCTTTTCCCCCATCCCTTTTTTTCCCCCCCCTCTCTCAGATGTTGGCAGCATTCAGCAGTCGGAAGACAAGGTAAGTCTGTTTGTGTGAAGATATAATCCTGCTGTAGTAGAAGGCCATCTTAGGAGATGCAGATGTCTTTGGCAGCTATTAAGGTCCTTAAATACTATGTTCTCAGTGAGAGTGGCTGTCTTCTGCAATGTAGAAAATGCTAGAACTGAACTCTGGGAAGACAATGGGACTTGGAAACAATATGCACAAATGCTGTCTATTGTGGAATAGCCCACAGTCTTTTTTTCTTAGTAACAGGTAATTTAGAGGTGCTAGATTAATGGCTAGGTACCATTTAAAAATCTTAAACCAGTTTATCTGGGGAATATCTCAGGCTACGTGGTGAGCATGAGGCTGCCATTTGGGCCGTTCCCACCCTGAGAGATGTGCTCAGCCCCAAGGGGCAGTGGAGGGGAGCATGGCTGGGAAGTGAAAACTGTGAAGTTCTCCGCAATGCTTAATGCTGCATTGCTGCCTTGGTCTCTGTCTGCAGCTGCTGGAGTACTTGGGAGTGGTGATCTATGAAGCCCTGGACTGGGGAATTGACAGTCAAGTGGAGCGAGAACTGAGTGATCCTTTGGAGAAACTGCTGTGCTCTATGTTGAAACTGGATGATGAAGCAATGAAACCAGCAGTCACCCTGCAGGGTGTTATCAAGGTTTCTTTCTTCTCACTTAGTAAATATGGTAGCTTTAGAGGAGTTGATGGAACAATGGTGTGAACCAAAGGGCGAGACCATTTCTGGGAAAAAGCTGGGTAGTTAGTTGGAGGACACAGAGGGAGCATGTGGCTTTCCCATCAGAGGGAAAAAAGCAAAACTATCTTAGATGTGTGCAAGTGCCTGTGGAAAAGAATTAAGAAGGAAGACTGACCATTTCTCTTACACAGCTTTGACTACAAAGTCCTTCTGTACATAATCTCCAAGTTGGATACCCAGAAGACTATGGACATTGGAAAGGGTCGCTTGTCCATAGTACTGTTTCTGCAAGAGCTAGGATTTAAATGTCTCAACTCAAACAACTATTTTCCTTTCTACCACAATGGAAAGGTATGAGAAACTTCCCATCCCTCAGTCTAAGGACTGAGGAGATGGGAACAGGGAAAGTGATTCCACCTGCGGTGTTTTGTTATGCTTTGTCTGCCCCGAAGGCTTCCCCTTCCAGGTACTTATTTCAAAGCATACTTTATGGAGAATGAGAGATAAATTACACAGCTACTTACATTATTGTACATATAAGGTTGGGCATCTTGCTGCTTTGTTCCTCTGCATCTGCAAAAGCAAACAAACAAAAAAAGATAGAAAGAAGCTATGAGGAAGATGGTGGTTTTCAACCACGGATTAAGAAAACTGAATTTTGCTGTATTTCATCCTACTGTGTTTTTTCATTTCAAGAGCTCTTTTAAATAGCTGCACTTCTTTCAGGCCTGCGAGGAGCACTTGTCCAGGCCTTCTGAGGCTACCAACCATTATGAAGTGATCTGTAAAAGCCTCTTTACTGAATATATGGAACTTCAGAAGCTTGTGACCATTATCCAGACCTCCAAAGAGGTACATTCAGGATCTTCCCTTAGCTACTATTCCTTCTGCCTTCACAGATCCAACTAGTTGTAAAGTAACCTTCCCCTTACACTAGAAATGGAGTACTTAGCTGAAAGTCTGCTTTCATGATATGAAAGGCTATTCTTTTTGCACCACACTAGTAATTCTTGAAGGTTTGAGTGTTTGGGGTTCCTAGGCTTTTCTGATTAGTATTAGTCATTTATACTGGATGGATAGGAAATCGCTGAACAGTGCAAGGAAATAACCTCATGTGCTTGCCCCTCAGAAACTGAGAAAAATGGATGTAGAAGATTTGGTGGAAAATCCACTTCAGAAGAAGGAAAAACACTGGGTAAGGGGTTTAATTCCTTCATTATGGGGGGTTGGGGTTTTTGTCTACTGTGGCTCTCTAAGGCTTTCCATTGATTCTTCTATGAAAAGCAGTGCTTGAACACAAACAAAACTCCTTAGGTTGTCAAGAGCTTAAGTAGTTAAAGACTTGTCTGTAAAACAAGCCGGGGAGCAAACTGGTAGTTAAACTATTTCATGTGTTAACCTTATGTGGACGTTTATTCTACACAAAGAGTGTCTTTGTGGTTCAACTTAAACCACTTCTAAAAATTAAGTTGGAGGCAGTCTTTGGAATAAGCGTCCACAAGTAGTTACTTGGGCTGTTTCTTCCTGCAAATGAGCCCCAAACTCCAACTCTTGGCAGGAACTGACACCTGCCAAAACCAATCTGTTCCTTTCTTGTAGCTGGACTGAAAACTCCCAGATAACTTTTCTGTTATTGGTAGTACTGGAGTGGACTAGTTCGCTTTCATTATGTGGGGTCTGTGCTAGTTCAGTGCTGGAGGGGACTGAAGACCAGTGGCTCTGTCCATCTTTGTGGTCGTGCATCTCCAGCAGCTCAAAGAGGTTGAAGGAGTGTGAGGTTGACGTAGCTCCTACCTTCTGCTCACTGCCTTTCTTGTCTCCCATTCTGTCCTTCCATAGATCTTGGACTGTGCGTTTGGGACAGAAAGCAACTTGATTCTGTTCTTTTCAAGGCCCTACACATTCAGGGCTCAAACAGAAACAAATAGCTCTTCTGGCTGGAGCTTTGCCCAGCATAAACAAATGCACTGTAGTCTGGAGTCTGCGGAGACAAACGGCAAGCCCCAGGAGACTTGTGGACTCGCTCCCTTTGTCTAAATAGCACTTGCTTTGAAGCATGCTCAAACTATTCCTATGAAAATGTTTGTGAAATGTGTGTTTGGGCATATTCTCAATTTTGTGATCTATTAAAATAAACTGGCAAGCTATCTCAAACCACAAACTCATCAACTGCTATAGCTCTTTTCTGCAGGGAATACATGAATAAATACATGGGCTTTGCCGTGTGGCCTGAAGGCCAGTGTATTTGGCCTCTGCTCCTTCAGGAGACATGAATTCCACAGGCAGGATGTCTGTTGCAAATCATCTGCCTCTAGTTTCCAAGTCCCTAAACTCCAGTTGATTGCATTGCTCTGAGAAACTCTTGCTGCCAACTTCACTACAGATTAGAGCTGATGCCTTGAGTAGCGCCAAGCAGCCGGTGCTCTCTATGGACCATATTTTTTTCATGTTGAGTGCTACAAAAGAGGTCTTCTGAAACACAGACCGCAGCCTGGTGGTGTGCGGGATTGTAGTTTCAGCAGAGCTCACCTGTGCATGTCACAAAACAATCTTCACCTTGAAATCTAAGCAGTGAGGTCTCATAGGAGCACAGGTGTCTTACCATGCATCTGCCGAACTGAATGCGATGGTTGTGGAGTGTTGTAGCATCTTGTGTTGTATTGCACAGGTGTGGGAAGTTTATGTGGAGTTTGACAATACATAGGATTGCCCAAGAAGGATAATTGCAGTGATCCAGTCAACAGAGGGAGAGAAAAGTATGAGTGATAATAATGTCACCTACATCTGAAAAATGTTTTGGCTGCAAAGGTTGCTCTGAAATGGCGAGCTGAAGGCAATTCTTGTCCTGAAAGTAATGTGGCAACGTTAGAGTACAGAAATCTCTCTTCAGGTCACATCTTTCATTCAAGTTCTGTCACTATGTGCAATACAGTTCTAGAAAGTGCAAATGGTTCAGGATAAGCTGTTTCAACGGTCTGTAATACTGAGCAGTTTCCCCAGAGGCTTTTGTGTGTGCTCCTACCCACACAGCCCAGGAGATACAACTAGTATATGGTCACTCTGACAGGTCTAATTTTCTGGAGCTGAGGCATGCCTGTACCAAAGACAGACTATAACAATCCAACAAAAAATCTATCTTGTTGAAGACAGCCATCAGTTAGAGGTTATAGAAAACACTTCTGATGTTACACCATAATATCTGAAGGGATAAGTTGAGAGAAGATGCTTCATACTGTAAGTGGAAAAGGAAGAGGAGTCGAAGAAGCTTTGTTCTGAGGCAGTTTTCTAAGATGTTTTGCTTCCCTTTCTCTGTTTATAATACAATCACTTGTTCTTACTCAGTTTGCCTTTGGGATACAGATAAGCTGTTGACTTAGCACTTCCATTACAATGTTGTCTAAACATGCTATTGAGTTGATTATTTTTTTTCCTGTCTTTAACTTTTGTTGTGTTATACCGCATGCCTGAGCATCCTCAGATATTAATACAGAAGCAGGATGAGCAGATGGCAGAGTTATCAGCTTGTGTCTCCAGGCTGAGACTGCTAATGTATGCTGCCGTGAAGGTTAACATATGAGATCCTTTCTCCTTGTCTTCCTCTTTTGTCTGTGGGCCCTTCAACCCTTGGTTTCTGAAAGTTCAGAGGATTTTAATAATAAGATTTGGGATTTCATTTCTAATGTTTCCTAGGGTCCAATACTATGTAAAAAACTCTGGCACCTGGAGCATTTGTAGAAAGCAAGTATTCAAGAAAATGGGTCTAGCTACCTGGCAGCAGCAGATGTGTTTTTTTTCCTGAAGTACATTCATAAAATTAATGACAAAATTTGAGAAGGAATGTGGTGAGCCAGCTCCCAGATCCCTCAAATTAACTTCTTCAAAGAGAAGAAATTATCTGTTCTGTTACTGTGCCCTGATCTGTAAGTGAGTTGAAAGGGATGTTAAGGACATATTTCTGGTTTTGAGTGACTTCAAGTTTGCACTATGGCATGGAGGGAGGGAATGCTGCTCTTTGCACTTTAGACAACTGTTGATTTGGTCCTCGCTGGTTTCTCCTAGGCATCCTTGTGGCCCAGTGTCATCCGTGAACTGCAGAATGGCGTGAGGCTGCGCAAGGCCACTGAGCGACCCCAGCGTCGCGTGCCTCCGAAAGGAAGTATCCGCTCTCCCTGTGAACTACTTCTGGATGATATTCAGCACAAAAGGTACACGCTTCGGAAGGTGAGTTACTAGAGTCAATGAACAACTCTGATATGACAAATTCCACTCCGTTTTTAAGGAATATTTGTTGAGGTGTCTTCTCCAAAAGCCTGCCTTTCTCAAAGGTAGTTCCAAGTTCAGAAGCAAATAGATGTCCCTGTCAGCTGCAGCTCAATGTTAGATCACCTCATTTGTCCACCCAAGTGCTTCATTCCCAGTAACATTTTAATTGTGAGATAGCATCACTCTCATGAAGCTGGATGGTAAACTTTTTTCTCCTCCAAGGATCAGCCACTCCCTTCCCTGGAGCAATTACGCTGCCTTGCAAAACAACTGAAGCAGTCCCTTGCCTGCTTACTCTTTCCACCCTGAACATGTGTGTCTGCTCAGGCTCCTTGAGAGCTGAGCTGTGCCTGGTAGCTCTTGCTAATTTCCTTGACTTCCTGCATGTTGTGGGATGTGTGCAAGTGCAAAAGCACTTTTGAGCAAGTCCTTTGCTCAGCTTCAGGCAGAGGCCTCTTGGCAGTGTACGTGAGCTACTGCGGGAGTTTAGTCAGGGTAAAAAGAAAAGCTGAGCCCCTTCCAGGGGAAGCTGCTGTGCTGACTCAAGGGGTAGGGGCTTCCAGTAACATGGATGGTTGGTGAAGATGACCAGATGCACAAATGTCTGCAGTGCCTCTAAAGGCTCGTGATGCTGTTCGCTTGCTGCAGCTTGAGCTGGGAACGATGAGCAGATCTAAAACACTGGCATAAGGCTTTGTGGCATTGGCGTGCTTTGCAAACAGACATCTTGGCAGAAGATGAGACACAACTCTACTTGTAATAAAGAGCGATATTTTAAAAAGTGAAAACTTTGCATACCACACTAGACATCACCCTTTTCTCTCCTTGTTGGTGCAGCTAGAACGTCAGGGGTTTAAAAGACTCGGCTAAAACACGCACCTTTATAAAACCTCAGCTCTTGCTTTTCTTGACTGTGGCTCCAGCCTTCAGATAAGGCTGTGACAATTCTCTGTACATGCTGTCTTTACTGTGGAGAGAATACATCATAGCTACTTGTCTTCCTTGCAATGTACTTTGTCAGTGGGCTGTGCAGTACAGAACTGTAACTCAAGGTGGCAGAATGAACTGGGTCTTGATTTTTAGGGTGGTTTTTTACATTTTTAATTTTTTTTTTCCTGTGGCTGACAAGGAACACAAACATGTTTGAATAGTAGTCAGAAATGCTAGAAGAAAGCATAAACTGCTACTGCTCAGGTCAGGTCTTTGTGAAGGCTCTTAAATGAGGATTTCCCCATCTGCAAAGCTATTTTAAAGCTTAACTAGCAAACAGTGGCCTAATTTGCAAATGAATGAAAGCACAGCTAGTGTGGGAAGCTGTAGTGTTGTTCTACCTGTACTCCCACGTGTTCTGAAGTTGTACACAAAGGGAAAGTAAATGGCATGGCCTCAAAGTAAGAGTAAGTGAACAAGGCAGCTAAAGACACGCATGTGCAATTTGACTTCTTGTCAGTTCTCTCCTGTGCAGCAAGGACAGGGCTTGATGAGGGAGACAGCCTGCCTCACATGAATACCTGCCCTGCAATTCTATCTTGCTATTGTTCCTAGTTTATGTAGGGCTGTGAGCCAGTCTCTGGGACTCTAGCTTATGCATACAGCTGCCTGCTGCTACAGTTCTTGTTACAGTCTTGTTAACCCATTCAGTTACTCTCCTCCCTGGAGCTGAGCTCTCACAGATGAGTGTGATGTGACCATGGCGCTTGTCAGAATTGCTCCTGATATTAAAAGCTGAGTACTATGTTTTCTAGTTTGCTTAGAGCAGTTGATGAGCCGCTGGGGCTAGAAGGCTGAATGTGTCTTGTGCAAGTCTCATTGAGCTGTGCAGTGCTTCCAATTGCCTCTGGTTTGCCACAGGGAAATCTGTCTCTACCAAAACCCCCACATAAGTGAATCTCCTCATTCTACACTTCGTTACTCAGTTTTGTTACACCTTCCCCACCTCTCCCAATCCCAAATCCTGACTTGAGCCATTCACTGTGCCACTGAGGAGGATGTGCCAGGAGTACAGCTGGAACAATTGCTTAAGCATCCTTCTGCTTTTTCAGGTGGTCATCGAGGAAAAACACAGGACCCCTGAAGCTGGTGTAGCTGCTCCCAAGCCTCATCTAAAACCTGTAGGTGACCTGGTGCTGTGTCTAATGATAGCAACACAAGATGATTCTGGAGCTGATAGAACAGTGTCTAGGAATATACAGGAAATGTCTTAGCTACTGGTTTGGATTTGGGAGGGGGATATATTAACCATCCTTAAGTTTTGGGTTGACCTCTCTTCTAAAACGTGGGGTTAGGAAAATGAGAGATGACAACTTCATAGGATAAAGACCATTGATCTCTCCACTTTGCTGCTCCTTCCATTTAGAATGTTTTGTGGTCCTGTAAGTACTCATGGAGTTCTCAGTTTCAAATTTGAGAGTTGCTCTAAAGCGTTCTACTCTGCATCATCTAAAGGTTCTCTCCTGTGTCTCTTATGTAGAAGGCCCAGTGCCCTTTTGAATGAGAGGTACCTGTAAAACAGTGCTACTGCTGATGGAATACTTCTGTCGCCAGCGGTCTCCTCACTCTATCCACTGTCTCTTTCTGCTTCTATGCTTTGCCTGTAGGTGCTGGAAAGGAAGCTGAAAGAGTGTGTGCCTTGGGAGGTCAGCTGGCATGAACAGCTCACGGCAGAACTAAAACAACCACAGAAGCTCTGGTCGTCAGCAGCAAGGGAAAATGGGAGCAGGCCCAAAGGTACCTGCTATGATGTGACCTATCAAGCGTGCAAGTGAAGTCAGCATTGACTAAAAATAATGGATGGCCTTTGAAATGAAAGCCCACTAATCTCTTTCATAGCATGTATAATGCAAGGAAGGTGGGAATGCAAATTCTGTGGTGATAGAGGTGGTGTGGCCTAAGAGTAGTTCCTTCTAGAAAATCTGTTTGTGGCTCATTAAGACTCAAGCAATGTTTCAACTTTTTTTCTTTTAGGGATGTTCACATTTGTCTGTCTGCTAAGTCAGAGAACAGGATTTTGACCATCACCTAAACATAAAAGATTATGTAACTACCAGCACAAAGTGTAGCCCGATCTCAAATTCTGATGCTATCAAATTAGTAGTTTTATTGTCACAGCACAGTATCTTATCTTGTCTGTGTTTCTTTGGGGGCTTTTTACTCCTTCTCTCCCCTGCAGAAATACTTGTGACACCAAATATTGACTTGCAATCTCCACGTGGTAGTTTCTTAACTCTCCAAGATGCCAGTACAGACTTTAAAGTTGTCAACAGTACAACACAGCAGCTGAGACCAGCAGTTCAGGTAAGGCTTTAAATGGAAGGACTGTGGAGAGGCACAAGTACTTCAGGCATTAAATCTGCACATGCACATGGCCTGGAACATCAGATTAAAATCCCAATGCAAACAATCGCTCAGAAGTTGCTCAGAAGTGAACAAGTGTGGCACTATTAGGTTCACTTCAAGTCCTTTCCTCTATAGAAACTCATATCATATTTAAACACATATTTTTGTGGCATGACTGCAGCCTATAGAACCAAGGTCTGCTTTGGTCTTTTAAGATTAGATCCTGGAGAAGTGTTAATATGCATAGGAGTTTGGCCAATGTGGGCTAGAACTATTCCCACTCCTTCCTCCCAGTGAGGCATTTGATGCTAGATGTATTGATGTATTTGCATTTCATGTGGTATGTGAGCTTGCGAATGGAAAACTTAATCATCTATTTTCCTAAATATGAAGCAACCTTACTGGTGAATTCTCACACTTCTGTCAGTGGAGCAATTTTGCGAGCACCATTTTTGAATAAACCATGATACACAGTCTTTGGGTTCTTTAACGCCTGGCTTGATCATGAAAAGCCTGACTGCCTGGTTCTGGGATTCAGTCTGAGCATATTCAGAAATCCTGTGGAACAGAATTTAAGACCTAACACATCATGTCTAGCGCAGATGCGCTGGCATACAAACAGGAATCTGTTTTCTGTAAACATTTCTGTCTGAAATGCAGTTGCTTAACTGAGGAAAGCGGATATGAATTAATAAAAGCAGAAAATATTGGCTATATTTGCACAAGTCTGTACTACTTGCAGGAATGTTCAGCATTTGAGAACCCTGTGGTTGATGTATTACTGCTAACCTAGGAGGACCTTCATATGGAGACTAATATAATTGAATTTTTTTTGCTCCTTTGAGAGGTTAGAAACAATGCTCTTGAGATACAGCGTTTGGTCTGAGTTGGGTTAGTGGGGCACAGTCTCTTGAACTGTTCTCCAATGTTGCTACCTGTGAGCTGGAGCCAAGAAAATGGTTCCCATGCACTCTGAGCTGTGTAGGGAGGGTTTTGTGAAGTTAGTTCCTGAACAGATGAAACTTTGAGACTAGTATCTGTGTTGAACTTGAGTGAGAGCAAGAACAGATACATTTGAAAATTCACTATCTTGGCTGGAGCTTCCTGGTTGTGGGGGGAATTAACTTGCTATTACCTCTTGGAATAGAAAGTTGCTAAATGTACCACATTGATTTCTCTCTCTGCTCCACTTCTGGCTAAGCCTTGAACATTTCTGGTCAATCCTGGGTTTTGCTTAGCAGCAGCACTTCTGAGGAAGTGGGCTTGGTGTCTCCTGTATGGAGCTTAAGAGCATCCTGTCCTCTGGTCTACAGGAAACCGCTCCCAACCTGCCTTCCAGCACCTTCCTTGCCCCAACCAGGTCATTGTCAGTATCCTGCAACAGCACAGGTCAGTGTACTTCTAGTTGCACATCTAAACCAGGTGACAAAGTCAAGTCAGTGGCCTGCTGGGTTTCCAAAGCCTTAGGTTGGATTTTCTGTACACTTTCTCCCTGCTCACCTGAAGACACTTTACAGGAGAAGCTCCAACACTTAGTAATGAGTCCGGGGAGGTGCCCTTAGAAGACCACTCCTCAGCAGTTGACTGAGGCTTGTATAGCTCCTGCAGCTTCAAAACAGTGATAGCATATCCCCAAAGGTCTAGCTGGAATTCACAGTAAAAGCTAAATGAGAGATTTGAATGTTCAAGTAGAAAACGCACTACTTCATTTTATTAAACCAAATGGTGCTAATGAAGCCCCATCACTGCCTACTGACAACCACAATTAGTGTAGCCTCTGCTTCTTATTATCTGAGTTGGTGGGAGTTGAGGGGGAGATGTGTAAGCCTACCTTCAGAAGGCAGTGTAAAGCTCTTGAGTGTTCAGCTTTTGGGGTGAATACTTAAAAGCTGCCAGCTGGCTTTCTGCACCTTAAAACTCTCTCTTCCTATCTAGGTCTTGCTGCAGATCGTATGTGTCCTCTCATGAGTGCACCCACACTGGGAGACATAAATGCTGACCAACAGCAGCTGCCTCCTTACAGAGGAAGATCCAAATCTTTAGAGAGAGACCTTCACAGCAAGGAACTTGTAAGTCAGCTAGCAAGCTTGGTCTGATACATCTGGCAATGGACCAGAGCTTGCACCTTGACCCTCCTGCAAGCAGTAAGCATGTTCTGTGGATTTATCTTAGGCCTTAAGCCTACTGATCCGAAATTGGGATATTGGTGTCTCCTTGCAGACAGCTTAAAAAAAGATTGGATACTGTAGTGTCCTTGTGGAGACTTCCTAGTTTGAATGGTATGAAATAAAATTGCTCATACAAGGGAGAAAAATATCACTGCACTACTTGCAAGTGTCTGAGTAGTTAGCAGTGGGTTTGTCCTGCTTTCTCCATCTCATTCTTTCTAGATTCTGATCCATTCACAAACATCCTTTAAGCTGCAGTAAAGGGACAAGGGGTTGACAAAATATAGATCACAGTTATCAGCGACTTCTAAATGTATGCAGTACTGAAGTCATCAGGCTGCGAATGACTGTTGTGGGAAAAATGCTGGGGTTTGTGTGCTTCTGTGCAACCTTCTGAATCATGGCCTCACCCTGTTCTGCCTCGACAAGGTGTGCTGTGACCTTGCTGCCTCCTTTCCTTCTGCATCACTCCCTGCCCCACACCCTCAAGTCTCTAATTGTAACTCTGTGACCTCTTTGTTCAGCAGTGTGGTGGGGGGTGCAGATGGGTTGGGCACCCCACCTGGGGATAAAAGCACTGTTGTCTCTCCTGGTTGACCACCAGACCATAGCAGCCATTTGTGTGGAGCAAGTGGGTCTTGGGAAAGAGAAGACAAGAGACCGTTGTGTTGTGGAAATGGATCTTGTTTCCAGGAGGGGCCAGGGTACCATCTGTGCTGTGGCCCGTACCAAAGGGTAGAATTCCCCAGAGACTGGCTCTGAGGATGGTATTAACTACTCTGGTGACTGAGGGACCTGCTTCCCTGATGAGGTGTCAGGAAGCTGCTTGACAACTATAGCAACTACTAAAAGCCTTGTAGTTTGTCTGCTAGTATTTTCAGAGTCTGCTGATATTCCCAATCACTGTCAAAACTAGATTTTGGGAACAAACGGTCCTGAGACTTTTGGGAGTCGGTTTTGAGGGTGACCTCCCCAAATACCTGCTTCCTTTAGCTTTCTCTGATGCTTAACTTCTGTCTTTCAATAGGACTGTCCCTTTCCTACTAAGTGCCCATCACCAACCATTGCTGAGCTGATTGGAGCCAGATATGCAATGATGGTGCTGGAAGGGCAAAGCTTCTTCCAAGGAGGTAGTGATGGTGTCTTTCCAAGAGCAAAGGTATGTTTTCTCTCCTTCTCTTTATGCTGCCTTGGCCTTTTCAAAAGCTAGCTGGCTAGCTTCATGGCCCTCAGTGCTGAACCGCTGAGGTGCCCTCTGCCTCAACTTATGCTGTACATACAGCTGGTCTAAGTTTGGCCCTAAACTGTGAAAGTCTTTTGATACTTGTGCAGTGATGGCTTCTAATCAAGCTTAAGCTATGTAAGTTGCCTAGAACGTAGCCCAGCCTTTGCTTGATTTTTCTTGTCTGTTATTTCCATGTAAGGAGTGCTGACTGCCATGACTGTTTTGACAGCTCTGAAATCACAAAGTAATTATTTAAAGGGATTTGGTACTGCTAAACAGAGAAGCAAAGGCTCTTAACTCAGGCTCTTGCACCGAATTGTGCTGACTCGGACCACCTTGCTGAGAGGATGCAAAGGTTGGGGAGATGAGAGAGACAGGGAGTGACCTGCAGCATGGGACTGTTGGCTGTCCACTGTGCTTAACTGCTGGCTTGATCGCCAAGTCTTCCTTTTGGAGGGGCTGTTGTACTCCTGAGATCTGCTCTAGAGGCTACAAGTCCTTTGCAACACAGATGTGAGGAAGTCAGTGCTACTTGGTTTAGGGGTCAGCTTCTTGCCTGCACTTACTTAACACTATAGAGAGAGCCAAAGGGTTCTGCTACCAGAGCTATGCTACTTCCACAGTCTGTCTGATGCTCCCGAGACTGAATCCCTGTGGTTTTTCTCCTTACTTACCAGCCCTGCTTTAACTTGCCTGCTCTCTGCCCACTCTAAAATGGCTGTCTTACCCTCTTTGTGTTCTTGCTGCTGAAGTTTTTTTAGCTTTCTCAAGATAATATTCTGACTGCCAGCTGTGTAAGAATGTCTTCTCTTTTAAAAAGTTCAAGCGACTCATCAGCTTCCTTATGACTCATTTTTTGCTTCAGGATTGGACTCAAATTTGCCCTGACTTAATCTCTTTGGGATTGCTGCAGTCTACCTCAAAGAATGCCTCTCTTCTTCCCTCTCTCTTAACTAGCTACTGTTACGCTCTTGCACAATACAGCTATTGTTTGCTCAAGAGCCTTTTTTTAAACTCCTGTTGTCTGGCAGCTGCCCCAAACCTCTGCATCTTAAAAACACTGGCCTACAAGTAAGACCTTTTTTTTTTTTTTTGCCTTTTTAGCTTTAATTCCTGTGTCTTTGCTACCCCTTATTGGACCTCTGTTATTGTATGTGAATCTAAAGCCTTTAGAAGGCTGGTTTATGTGCTTGCTCTTTGGCAGGCAGTGGATACTGTTGGTACAAAGATATTTCCCATTGGCATTCACAAATAACTTTCCTTTCCACAGCTCTGTTTCAGCTGCCATAAGCAGATGTTTCTTAAGTGGCCTTACAGCTGTTACCTCTGCAGCAGGTGAGCTGGTACAATGGGTGAGGAGGGAGAAAAGGGTAAAAGAACAGTACTGGCAGTACTCGTTATTCAGCAGTTGTACTGGATAGGAACAGGTTGCTGAGCCGTTCAGTTTTGCCTTACTACACAAGCCAGGCTGAAGTGTGTACAGCTGCAGAGGATGTGGAAAAACTTGCCTCTGAAGTGGTATCTCAATTTTAACTCTTAATATTAAGCTAGCAATTACCAAATTTAATGTGCAAGTATTAGACTCAATTGCTCTCAGAGATCACTCTCTGCATTTTGCTCTAAAGGTTGGATTTAACTTCAGTCAAGGCCTTGGAGAGATTATGGGAGAGGCTCTTCACCAGAATCTTCTGTTGAGGACTGGAAAAGTGAACTCTAGATCTTGTGACTGGGAAAGGAGTCTGACCTACTTGTTTGTCAGATCATTTATTTGTCAGAGGTTTTCTGTTCATGGGAGAGAAAAGTAGTTACTTCAGGCTCAGTAAGGCTCACTTAAATCTATTTGAAGCAGTGGTGAAGCACTGAATTGATTACAAGCAACAAGTAAACAACTACTGGGAATTGAGTAACTGGTGGTAGTGCTGGGTGAAAAATAACGGGCATTGGCAGATAAAGCCTTCAAGCTATGGATGTTGACACATTTCAGATGGTCTAAACTAGCATAAATAAGAGGGCTAGCAAACTGAATAAGGGGACTTCTAAGACTGCTCGCTGAGCCATCAAGTGATTGTGCCATAATCACAAATCAAAACTTGCTTGGGAAAGTCACCCTTAGCTGCAATATTGAGCTTTACTCAAATGATAATACTGGGAACTTTTTTCTCTTAGTGTTGTCTGCTGTGACTGCTGCGTCAAGGCAAGTCTAGTCTTTAAAACAGTATGTGGGTTATTTTCACATGTTCTGTTTTCCCTGCACCTCACCCAGTCATGGGAAGGTTTCTTTTACCCCACTGATACCTCAGATCTACCCTCTAGCTTGTTGCTAAGAAAATCGAAGAGGGACTATTACAAGGTGCAAAAGGATCCAGGGTGCTACAGAGATCTCTTGTCATACTCAGCTAAAACAATTCTGGTTCCCGTTTCTTTCATCCTGTATGAAGTGGCTGGGACTACTCTGTGCTCTGTTTATACAAGGGTCAGGAAGTTCACTGCATTAACGTCTATCTTCTAAGTGCACCAATAAATCAATTGCATGCCATGCCAATTTTCCTGCTAAGAAGGAGGATGTATTTTCCTGAGAACTCAGATGACTTGTGTTGTGATTCTAGATGTCCATGCCCTTCAGAACATGTGTACATCTCCCTCTTCACTTCTTAAAACTTTTGAGACTCTCCAGAGAGGAGGACCCTGCTACTCAAGAGCAGAAGAGCTTGGAGTTGCTGCATGAAATAGAGCACTGGGAGCGTTTTGGGTAAGCTGGGACAGGGATGTTAGGTCTTTTTTTACCTTGAAGGATGTTACCAGTTACTTGTATATGCAGTCTACCCACACGCAGACAACAGTATATAGTATTATGCTGGTCAGCTAAATGTTATGCTGAATGACTGGTTTAGCCACTGGTCTAATGAGTCTATAGTTCTCTGGAAGTATCGTGGATTTTAGATGACAAAAAGCAAGTAAGTGCTCTGGAATCCATTTTGCTTTTTAGCTACCCAGTTTCTGACATGGATTCAGAAATGTCCATATTACCCAAACATAGAACATGCCTTGTAACGGCTTCATTTAAGAACTTCCAGACCCCATTATATTCTGTCCCCCCCAGCTGGGAATCTGTCACTGCAACCCAGAAGTATCCTCTTTATACCTAGAAAAAAAAGATGCTAATGGTCTCAGGTACAACTGACTGAAAAGTAATGCCACAAGTGGTTTCTCAGTCCCTCCACACAAAGATCTATTTCAAGAAGAGTTCTGGGTGGATAAGAGAGGCCTTGTAGGTATAAATGCGATGCCTAAGACTTGATACATACATTGTCTGTTCTCTTCTTTCAAAACCAGTTACATATTCCACTGGGGGAAGAGGTATCTTTTATCTCTGAAACCATTCTTTAATGCAGCCAAAATAAAGCCACGGCAATTTCTGATTCAAAGGCTTGTACTTCAGTAGCCACAAATCAGGGGCAGTCGTTTGGTCTGTCTTACAATGCAGGTGCTGTGGAAGAGATCTGAGTGGCTGCACTACTGCCATACTTCAGGATGGCAAAAAAAAAGATAGACCTACAGCATAAGGATGTGGTCATAACCTTGGATCAGCCACAGATATCCATTAGCCCTTTGGCTGATGTACTGTCCATAGAGGGAAAGTGTCAGTAAGTGAAACGGTTCTGCCGCTTTCCTAAGCAGAGCTGACACCTCTGTTGAACTCATGCATTTAGCTAAATCACTTAGCAGCATTGGGTCATGTATGGGGGGATGTTGGAAGGGCACCATACCCTCCAACAGAAACCTGGGTCAGCTTTCCTGCTTTTCTTTTTCCTTCTCCCACTCCAGTGTACCTGTTATTTTGGAACCCCACTGCCTCGCACAGCCTCTGTGCTGTTACACAGGGACCATGGCAGACTGGCTGACTGCAGACATCTGTACGCGATGTGAGCAGTATCTGTTGAACATGGCTTCCAGTAAACAGCAGAGCACCCCTCTCAGGAGAATTTCCTGGCCTTGAACCAAACTGGAATGACTCTACCATATATTTCTCCTGTCACTTGTTCTGTACCTGAAGCATACAAAATAGCTCTATGTACCTACAAAGACCTATAAAGGCCTGAAAAAAAGACCTCCCTGCTGACTAGTCTAAGCAGGAAGCACAGATAGAATTTATGTATTGTGAAGTATCATAAAGCATTGTGGTTTTTATAACTGTTTTAATTCTTGTATGTGTTTTTGGAAAAAAATAAACGTTGAAGCACTATCACACCTCTGCCGTTTCCTCCTTTGCACCTGTGGTTGTCATTGTTCTGTGGCACTGTGTGCATGCATCGCTGAGCAGGCTTCACCCTATGTCATGGGGACAGAGGAACTTTTAACCTAAAAGCTCTGTTCCTGAGAGGCTTGGGAAGTGGAGCTCTCAGGTGATCATATCACCATTCATTTTGCAAACACACCTTCCTGGTAACTCACTAAAAAGCACTTGAAATTCACTGCACTAATGCATATAACACTATCTATGGCTGTCAGGCACCCTCCTCAGTCTGCTTGCTTAGGAAGCTAGCTCTTGATTTGTCTTTTGTCTGTGCACAATCAGTGCTTTGCTACCAGAGCACTTTGGTTCATGCCCCTGAAACACCCACTATATCTCAATCACCTGAGAGGCAGATGGTTGTTCTCAAGGGATTCTTGCTCTTTGTATTGGCCTTAAGCTTTGCTTAAAGCTAAACTGGACTATTGCAACATATGACATCCCAGAAAAATGAAGAGCATTTGGGTACATTCTTTGTGTGGTTAAAACCAAAAATTGTGTATTTGATAGTTTCTTTCTCCCCAGGAGTTGCCTGTATAGGAGGGGTGTAGGTGCTCTGATTGAATTCCCCTTGCTGTGGTTTGCAGGTGTTGGATAGACAGTGCTGAAGGATACAACAGACTTGCAGTAGGTGGAATGAGTCATGCTGAAGAAAATAATGGATGGAAAGGGCCAGTTCTTCTAGATGGAGGAGAAGGGAAAAGAGACATGTCTAAGCTGAGCCCCAAGGTTCACATCCAAACTGCCAGAAGGGTCAATACCTCCAGCTGACTTGCGCTGGCCTAACTCTGTTTCCTCCAAACTGCCTGTGAGCAAGCTGAGGCCTACTTGCAGGTTTGGGCAAGCTCTGTGCAAAGTAAATGAATGTGGGGAAGCTGGAGCTTGTGCTTCCTTTTGGAGCAAGTTCAAGTGTTCCTCTTCCTTCAGTCAATTAGGAGGGGTGCAGCCTGCCTGCCCAGGTCCTTTCCAGCATAAACTAATTGCTGGTGCTGCTGGGAGGCACTTCCATACCAGGCAGATGGGCTTATTGCAGGCTGCAGGGAATGGCAGCCAAGCCACAGCTGTGCTTGGCAAGATGGGCACAGCATGGGGCTGGGGGCATGAGGTGCTCTTGGACACTTGCTGAGTGAGGTAATTGAGATAGAACTAGAAATGTGCTGAGGTCAGCCTGTTTTGATTAATATGCAAGCCCAAAACATTTCTGAGAGCCTGGGTGCAGTGGTATGGAGAAAAGGTACCTGTTTGGCACTGAGGTAGGGTTCAGTTTACCTGGAGAGCAAAGGTGGTTCTAGATTCTACCTCTTGCACATCTGCTGTGGTGCCACACGGTCTCTTTTTTACTGGCTTCCCCTTTTCCTACCTTGTGACCACGGGCAAGGGGAGGAGACATCCTCACTGCAAAACTCTGGGGTGGCTGGATGCTAACGGACAGCCTGGCCTTCCCTACTTATACCTGATCTGTCAAGGAAGACCCATGTTCCCATCACTCCTCTACTATACAGCTTGCATTGGGCCCTGAGTAGCCTAGTAGAACCTCTGTTGTCTGTATAGGAGTCACATCTAGGCCTTCTTCAACTCTGGCACACAACCATAGCTCCTGACCATGGCAGGTCATGACAGCTTGAGAGGGTAGGTTTACTAGACACATACGACTGCTTCAACGGTACTAAAGAGCCTGCTCATCTCCTTTCCCTGGCTGAGGAGAGCCCTTCAGAAGGAATTGGGGGGATCCAGGCCTTACCTGGAAGCCGTGGGGCAGGCACAGGCAGTGTGAAGCCAGGGTGCAGAGTGAGAGGTTCCCATGTGGAACAGATCTGGCACCAAGAGCAGCACTTTCCAGGGATGGGGAAGTGATTGTTCAAAATTTGTCCAAGTTCAGAGCCTCTGAAAGGTGATGGGTTGGAGGAAAGTCTTCCCCTGCAAGCACTCAGCAGGACTTGATGTGTCTTTTGCTGGTTCCTCTAATCACATGGATCAGAGCCTTCCATGCTTAGAGTCAACAGATTAGTTATTGGTGGTGTGCTCGAGTCAAACCTGCCTTTGGGCATGGGGTCTTCTCCCACCACCGCAGAGAGCAGTCCATCTCCAGGCCCTGGAATTGGGTCCCTTCACACAGCCCCTCATCCCTTAAAGCACAGCTGCAGTCCTTAGTCCTATGCCACTAGTGAATCACGACTGAAAAATGGGGAAAACAAGTCTAATTATTAATACTGGTAGTGGCAGGAGCCCAGACTGGGGACAGGGAGCAAAGCAGGGAGATCTGTCTGGGTGAGTTTTACTTTCACCTTGTTTCCTCCCAGGGTCAGCTCGGTGCCAGCTTCTCCTTGAAGCCAGCCAGGGTGGTGGGAAAGGACAGCGTTCATGTTGGCTCGGGGCCTCTGAGGATCGACCCGCCGACCGGCTCACCCCAGCCGAGAGCTACCGAGGCGACGAAGCTCCGCGCCGCGCCCTCACGCCTGCCAGTGAGGGAGGCAGCCTGAGGTAGGAACCTCCCCCGTCCACCCTCACGGCCTAACGGCTCCCGCCGGCTCCAACGGCTCCCGCGGGGTNGGTGGAGGTGCGGGGTTCACCCCCTCAGCCTGCCTGGGGTGCTGAGTGACGGGCTCCATTCTTGCGCAGGCCTTGTCCTTAGCCACACCAAGGAAATAAAAGATATTTAAGATATTTTTACCATCTTCCTTTTTTTTTTTCCTTTCTGTCCCACCACACTCCCTGAGCCCGGATCCAGGGACGGTCCCAGTGGGCATTTCCATAGCAGCTTTCCAACATCTGAAGCAGGCCTACGAGAAAGTTGGGAGAGGGACTTTTTACAAGGGCACATAGTGATAGGATGAGGGCTAATGTCTTCAAACTGCAAGAGTGTAGATTTACATTAGATACCGTGAAGAAGTTCCTTGCTGTAATGGTGGTGAGACACAAACAGGTTGCCCAGGGAAGTTGTGAAGGCCACATCCCTGGAAGGCCAGGCTGGATGGGGCTTGGAGCAACCTGCTGAAGTGGGAGGTGTCCCTGTCCATGGAACTAGATGATCTTTAAGGTCCTTTCCAACCTGATCCGTTCTAAGATTCTATGACTGTGCTGGAGAGCAAAGGGGTGGTTGAGGTGAGGGGGAAAGCAAGGGTACGTGGGCCAAAGAGAGCTAGGACAGAGAGACAGCAAACCGAAAAGGAGGTGTTGGGTGGAGGTAAGAAGCAGGAGAGGGCAGACTGCAGTAACCTGTTGTGGCTGTCCAAGTTGTTTGGTGTTTGGTGCTTGAAGCCATGTGGGAAAACATGCTCCCGTAGAAAGTAGGCACAAAGCCACCTGAATAACCTCACCCAGGTGCCACTGCCTGCACTCTCTTATTCTGGTGAACGGTGGTTCTGAGTGGGGTTTCACCCTACATCCAATTCAGTTTGGCTTAATGTTGTTTTTTTTTCTTTTGTTTTAAAGGATAAACATAAGGGCATCATATTTTATGCATGAAATAAAACTGTACATGTGGTGTTGGGCAGGCTTAGATTTAAAGGCTGTGGGGGCAAATCGGGGAAATGGTCTGGAAGAAACAGGAGGCAGCTGAATCAGGATAAGTGGAAGGTCATACACTTGGGCAGCAACATGAACTCCCCAAGTACAGAGGAGGGAGTAATGGGAGAGAAAGGATCAAAAGCTGAATGCAAGTCAGCTATGTCATGGTGTTGAGGTGATGGAAAATAAGTTGAGGGGAGATATGGGGTAATTGGATCCAGCCCAGTGGAGAGCAGAGGGAGCGAGCGGAAGTCCAGAAACCATTACCAACTGGGGAAGCTTGAAAGAACTGAAATTCTCTAGGCCAAAGGAGGAGAGAACTGAAGTCTTTAAGCACATAAAAGGACATAATCTTTGCTCCTTGTCTGTGATGGAGAAGAGGAAAAAAAGAAAAAAGAAGGCTTAAGTCACAGCAGGAAAGACTCAATTTAGATGTTAGGAAAAACTTTCAAATGACAGGGATAATAAAGAATAGACTGCCTGGGGAGTAGAGAGCTTTAAGATCAAGTTAAGCAACATCTGTCAGAGATGTCCGAGGTTTAGGTGATCCTGCCTTGGGTTAGCAGGATGGACTGGTCTGACCTTTCAAGGTCCCTTTCAGCCCTAATTTTTCAGTGGTTCTGTGGGCCGACATTAATCTTCTTAATGGTATTTAAACAGTCAGCAGCTTCTCTTAAGTAACTGCTAGCAAGTCTCTTCTCTTGCCTGCGGTTTAAAATTAACTTAATTTCCATGCATCACTTTCACCCTCCAGCTCCCAAGTCCTGCATAGCCAACCAGCAGCTGAATTCCTTAACTGCTTGTCAGTACCTTCCTTGCGGCTCCGTGGCTGTCCACAATGAAAAAGAAGGGGTAGAAATGCCATGTATCGGCAGCAGTGTCCCCAGTGTGAGGGTGGCCGCCTTTTTTGCATTTATACGGAACTGGTGAGTGTATCATGAAGAGGGTGTTTGCAAACTTCTTGGTAATTTGCTTAAAACATAAAAGATGGCATTTCTGTAGCTGGGAAAACCTGTCCCTAATGATAGAGGGAACCATTGCCTGAAATTCCTCACTTTTGGAAAATAACTGCCAGGCGCTGAGCTGCACCTATGGATTGTGACTGGGGTGATGCTGCTCATTGTGGCCATGAAAACTGAGTGGGCATGGCACCAAGAGGCTCACTTGACCCCATGTCACAGCTAGGAAATGAGTGATAGAAGAGATATCCATCAACAAAAACAGTTTGTCCAAAATCAGGAAAACATAAGGCTTTGTTACATCCTGCTTAGTTATTTACCTAAAACAGAAAAGCTGGCATTTCTATGGCTGGGGAAAATAGTCCCCAGTGAGAGGGGGAACCACAGGTATCTTATCTGCCCACAGAGAAGCAGTTGCCATTTCTCCTGCTAATCTTCTCCAGTGTGTTTAACCAGGCAAGATTAATTGTGGGCCAGATGCACAGGCCTTCACATTCGCTTGTGTTAACTGAGCATGATCTATCCTATCTCTGTTGGTTAAATATTAAGAACTTTATTTTATAAGTGGGAGTCAGGTATAAAGGAACAAGGCTGCCACAGCAGCAGCAGGTTGGAACACAGGGTCTTTCAGTCTCGGCCCGGAGCTCCTTCTTCCCGACCGTGCTGCCGGTGCTGAGAAGCGGTAGAGGGGGGTTGTTATTTATACATGTAATAAAACACCACCTGAATGCAGCTGGAGTCCTACCTTTGAGCAACATTAACACGCCTGTGACTTCATTTACAGCTATTTCATTTTGCCTCTTGACGCTGGGAATGAGAGTTTCAGGTGTGCTCCCATTTTTAAAAAAAAAAAAAGCCCCACTGTGAAGTATGCATATGTTAAAGCTGGTTGTGCTTTTGTGGAGCCTGTATCCCAAACTGTATAGTAGCTGCTTTGTGCACAAATTGTACAAAGGAACAGTTGCACTCCAGTGAAAATGTATTTATCAGAATCACGGTAGTATGAATCCAACTCATTTCATAAGACCTCCATTTTTTAGTGGAATGTTTGGAATAATACAAGTACAGCAAATTCCTAACTAAGACCCTTGCAAGGTAAGGGTGAAGCAAGCTCACTCTTTCACTGCTGTGACTTGGGAGAGGTTTTTTGGACGTGCTGTGAAATAAATCATAAGCTTTCCTGAGATACTCTGAACACTGCTCTATCCACTGCAGGATCTGGGGGAAGGCTGAGATTAGCCACCCAAACGTAAGTTTGTTTGACTGAAGCAATTTATGTGAAGTTCAGTAGGTTATTTCAAGATAAGAGGAAACAAGGACTTCTACCCCCAGATACCACCACCGGGGGAACTCAGGTCCAGCCACACTTGAGCACCCTGTGTTTTGAGCATTGCAAACTCAAAAGCTTCCCATCTGGGGGGTGTTGCCAGCTGCAGCGAGCTTGGTCTCTGCTTGGCTCCAGAGCTGGAGCCAGACTCCATGCTAACATAGTATGGCTGCAGGCCTTTTTGGTGTTTTTACTCTGTGGAGTTTTTATGAGACCATATCTGTCAAACGTATGTGTGAAGATAAATCAAACAAGCACAGCCACAGCTATTAAATAAATGTGAAATCTGAGTGGCTTCCACCAGCCCCTCGGTCCCTCCCCCTCGGCTGCTGTGTGCACTGAGTGTTTTACAGAAACAGGACTGTGAAGGATGGCTGGCTGTGGGAAAGGGAAAGCAGGGGGGAGGCAGCTCCTAGGGAAGGGGGTCTTTTCCTTGCAGGGGGAAGCAGAGAGCTACAAGATGGGGCCGGGGCTCATGCTGCTGAAATATCTGTGTCTGGAAAGAGCCCGGTTTGGATCTCAATGACTTTTGAAGGAGAGACTCAACAGATTGCCATCAGGGATGCAGTCTAACTGCTGTCGTGGCATCCAAAGTGCAATGGAGATGGGGACTCAGCAGCGGTGCTCCATGTGGAAGTGTAATGAGGTAGTCAGTCTCAGACCATGTTTGGGGTTAGTGCCGTGTGATCACCATGAGGTTGTTGTGCCATGAACACCAAAGAATGAGAAGGACATCAAGCTTCTACATGCCTCTTAGCCTGTCTTCTCCTGGAAAATAAAATAATCTTGACCTGATCACCACTCAGATTTTCTCCCTATTCCCTAATGTGTTCTTCCCCCAGGAGAAGGGTTGTCCTTCCAAGGTCAGTGTGGAGGTTACTGACAGGTCAGGGAGGGCAAGGTCAGGCTTGAAGCTGACTGTCTCTACCGATGCTGTCCCCTCATAGGGAGAGGGCCTTGCAGTTTCCAAAGCCATCAATCTCCTGCCCACTTTCACCAGCTAGTCACCTCTCCTAGTTTTAAGTGGAAGAAAATACAGCCAACCTCTTTAAGCCCTTGTGTCGCGCCTCTGAGAGCTGCATTCTTGCTCTCGAGTGGTCAGTCACCAAAACAGAGTACCCAATATATCACTCCCAGTGCCTTTATTTGGGGGTTGAAGTTGGATCCATGTATCTGAAGGCTACTGTAACCAGGAAATGATCCTTCTGATTTCTGACGCCACTTCTGCCACCAAGAAAGTACTGGTCACTTCTCCCTGGCTGCATCAGGGTTTGGCTGGACACGCTTATTTACCCCGGCCTGTGGGGAGAGCATCCTCACAGAGGAGAGGGGACCGGACAGAAGTCGAGGCTAGTGAATGACACGGTAACAAAGCATATGGTGCTGGTGCCAAAGGGGAGGCAGGAGGGGCAGCACTGTCCATGTGCTCTGGGCATGGCCCAGAGGACAGCAGCGTGGGGCAAAAAATTATTTGACCTGGCTCCCAGGGCTGTGAAATTTTTGCAGCTCCGTTGATTTTTAATTCTGATTGGCAGTAGAAGAGAATTTGACCCATAGGAATATAGTCAGCTGCACACAGGGTGTTATGACGTCTCTTGATCCTTCTGCGTATATCTCCAGTGTTCTGCTAAATTAAAATTAATGCTCAGAGGTGGGTTTTCCCAGTAAAAACGTACAAGGAAAGAGAAAGTTAATGTGAGAGAGAAAGCAAGTGCATTTCTGCTGGGTTCCTAATGCAATGCAAAATGATTATTACTAATATTTAGCAATGCACATGGACTACCATTGAACAAGTGATCTGTGAACACCCAAAAGGCAAGGGAAACATTAGAACCAATATTTTTTTGAAAGTGAATGATTTAGATTGGATTCTGTGGTCTCGTAGGTCCAGGTTGCTTAGGTGATGCACTGGCATTGCTACTTTCAATGAAATCTAAATTAGATAATTTACACAAGCTGAAAATCCTATCCTAAGTTTTCTGTTGAACACCAGAGTCATTATTAATGTTAAATATTTAGTAGGCTTGCTTTTCATTTAGTGTTGGAGTTGACTTTTTAAAACTGTGCTGCAGGTCCTGGTATATATCATGCACATGCAGTTCCAAGGGATTCAGTTGCCACTTAGCAGCTGAAATGCTGAATCTGTACCATCATGTAGGTTGGGAAAAAATGTATTCTGATCTCATGTAACAGAAAGCTCAATTCAGTGGTCCTGAGGTGCTTGGTAGTCAGGGCAGAGCATAGGGTGCAATTTGCATTTAGAATGGGAACAGGGAGGAAAAGGTGGTTGTGGCTGATGGCAGCGATGTGCCTGCAACTTACCCGTGTGTATAAGCACCTAACAACCCATCCGGGGGTGATGTGTACATTTATATGTTTTACTCCTAAAACTATGCTTCCCTGTAGTGCAATTCCATTCACAAATGCAGTTTTTCATAGAACAGAAGTGACACGATGTTGTCTTCCAATTCTCTGGTCTTCAGTTTATCCTACCTCCCCCTCGTGTGGTCACCCGTCATCTTCTGTTTAGGTTTCTGACCTGTAACCATGGTAAGAACCTTGTTAAGATCAGGCTAAAGATGCAGATCTGCCTGTTGGGAGAAAAAAAAAAACCTTACAGTGAGATCTGTAACATGCTTTAAAGCACTGGCAAGGTGGGCAGTTGCCTTGGGTGCCAGACTTGCAGTTGTCTTCTTTGCTCAGGCCAGGGGAGAGAGGTGCAGGCTGCTGCTGGGGAAGCATTACGGCAAACCACTGGTTTCTCACCTCCTGCAGGCATATCCCTCTGTTGGTGTCCCCACCAGCAGTGCTGGCTGCAGGGAGCTTCCTTTTGCAGCAGCAATAGCTGTCTCCCCACCCCATGCTGCCGATGGGCACTAGGAGCCAGCCACAAGCCCTGCCTCCAGGGTTTTCAGCCCTTTCCCATCTGGCTCTGCACCCTTCACCTCCTCAGGACAAGGTTAGTCTGGACTGTCCCCTTTTGCTCTTCAGGCACGCAGCAGCAGCTGGGGAAGCACAAAAAGATCAGCGATGCCTACCGCAGATAAGGGACTGCAAGGGGAGTAAGTGGAAACAGGCCCTGTGCAAGGGGAAAGGAAATTTTGGAGGCCAAGCTGAGGAAGGGNGGGATCTGGTGTAGGGGAGAACAGAAGAGGTGCTGGTGATGGTTGGACTTGATGATCCCAGGGGTCTCTTCCAACCTAAATGATTCTACGATTCTATGATTCTATCCAACCTGTTCTTGAAGCTCTCCACTTAGGGAGGCTTCATGCCTGGACACTTGATGCATAGCTTCTATTTGCCCTAGCAATTTTTTAACATCAAGTTATAATCTTTCTTACTGCAGTTTAGGCCTGTTTTTATTTCTTAACCTCTCCATTTTGCACAGGTAGAACTGACCAGTGCCACTGCCTGCACTCTGCAATCTTTCGTGAACTTCAAGACGTGTTGTGCTTATCCTTGGTCTTCTTTTCGTAAGGCTAGCCTTTACCATGTCTTTCAGATTTTCCTCCCAGATCGTGTTCTCTAGATCTCTCATTATTCTTGTTTTCTTCTGGACTGTATCTAATTAGCTCACGTCTTTTTTTGGCTTTTCCAAGAGCATGGCACTGATGACAAACAGTTCAATTTTTAATCTGCGCTAAACCTCAGCTCCAGTAGTTCCATATCCATATTTGTGCAGTCAGTTATTCCTCAGTGTGAAGTCTTGCATGGATTCCTACTGTGTCTTTTCTTTTTTCCCCCCCCCGACTGTTTCTTTAATTTGTCAGGATTTTTTTATAAGTCTAATCTTGTCTTCGATGTATTTGCAGATCCTTCCAACTTTGGACATCCTTCAAATTTAATCATCCCTCTTCTAGTTCACAGTCCAATTCACTAATAGTCTGGACTTGGACACCCAGAGAAACTTGTACATCTCTGTTCAATAAGTTCCTGTATGTGGAGAGTGAAGTCCTGTTCACAAACTTCTGGGTACCAGTGCTGTGTCTGCTCTGCAGTAGATAGACCACACATTCCTTGCTGGTTTATGAGAATTTCGTGCAAGACAGTGTCAAAGGACTCACTGAAGTCAGGATACTGACATCTGCTTCTCCTTACTTGCCTGCGAGGTCTGTCTCCTTGTTTTAAAAGGAAATTAGATGGGTTTGTCAAGACTAGACTATGAAGCTAATATTGGTTGTTACTCATCCCATTACATTCCAGTTCCTTGCAAATAGCTTTTTTTTATTCATTCCAGAATTGTTCCTGTACTTGAAATGAAATTCATTAGTCTATAATTCCCCAGCTCTTTTTTTTTTTCTCAAAGACTTTCTGATTTTGACTTTCTGACTTTGACTTTCCTTGCTTTTGTTCTGATTGTATACTAATTCTTAGTAATCCAGCCTAGATTTCACTCTCTATATGTAACCTCTTTGTGCTCAAGGTCAACAGCAGCAGTCTAAATCAAAGTGTTCTTCTCTTGTATTCTTTTTCCTTTCTCTGCACTGATGTAGAGCTTGCTCGGGCAAACCATGTCTTGCTGCCTTCCCATCTCAGCAACTAGCTGAGTGCAAAAAAATCCCCCATTACCACCAAAGCCTGGGCTGTGGTTGAAATCTGCGAGTTGCTTCCTGGCTTGATGGTTAGCAGGAGATTTGTCATGGTGATGAGGCCTACATCTGGTGGCGTGTAGGCCACTCTATGCCGTTGATGCTCATGTTTTCTTCCTGAACTGTTAGGTATAACATTTCACCTGGCAGATGTTCTGGGCCACCCAAGTCAGCACTGGTGCCACCTTATTTCTTTCTTCTTTTTGGTCTTGTCAGACATGCTTGGCATGAATAAGGTGTCCATATCTTCAGCGGTGCCCAGCAACTGTCCGTTCCAGCTGCTCTGCAGGAGAGGAAAGGGATACTGAGCACCACGAGCCAACTGGAGTCCCCCGCCCCAATTACTTTTCTTCTCCTTTGAAGCCAAGGTTAGATCTGCATTACCGTACTGGCAGTGAAGTCTTAATTCAAGCCATCTTTGGATAATGTTTGCTCAGGTGTAGTATCTTGGAAGTTAAATCATCGCTGCTCCTTCCCCAGAAAAAAAATAGTCATTGTTTGCCACATTTAATTAAGTTTCCCCCTCTGTTCACACAGCCTCCCACATCCAGATCTGAAGTTAGTTTTATAGTTTCCTCTCAGCCTTCTCCTTTGATCCTAAAGTAGCTGTCACCTCAGTACCTACAGCCCTTCCTTTCTCACCTCGGCCGGCATAAAATGTGTTTGTGTGTTAATAGCTTTCTCCTTGGGGGCTGCTGACTCTCTTGACTAATCAGCTGGGTGCTAGATGAAATCATTCTCTCTGCTGGTTCATGTGTGTCACATATAAATATATCCCCCCCCCCCTGTGTTTTATGTTCCATCCTGACTTCATTCATAGGAAATGATTCTGTTTTAGTTCATTTTGTTTTGGAAAGCGAATCCATTGCCAAGGGAATGTGAGAGATTTCCAGAGTCTGGGTCCAAGTTTAGCGCAGGAAGGTGCTGTGCAGACTTTGCCACACACAGCCTGCTGCTGCTCCTCGCGCCTGCGCTGCAAGAGGCTGCTCCCTCCCTACAGCCCCCTCAGCATCAGCAGTACTCAAACCAATGTGTCTTAAGTTGTGCAGTCTCTGCATTGGTCAGCCATGTCTGTGGCCTCCTCTCCTTGCTCTTCTGCAGGGCAGAAGCAAGCCTTCAGGTTACGGTGAAGAAGGCTTAAAATAGCAAAAAACCCAGCCACTTGACATAAATAAATTGCAAAATAACCCTCTGCTACGAAATGTAAGCGCAATTATGACTGGTACCATTTTTAGACTGTTTGTTGGGATAAAGTTCTGCAACAAGAGTTATTAATAAAATGCTTTACCACGAGTGTCACTTCAATAGCGTGACTCAGAAACCTCAATCTAACAACAGCTTGTCTGCTGCAGAGCCCAATTTGGATGCTGCGTTCGGCCATGCCACAACAGGCTAGATTCGTAGTGTTCAATTAGTGTGATTAATCCAAAGTATAAAGTAGGCTGCATATTTTCTCTGGTGGGCTGTCAAATCAATGCTCTTTAGCTCAGGTACTGGGATGAAACAACAGGATCTGTGTCACAGGCATGGTGCGTGAAGAGGGCTAATGGGGGAGAGGGCTGAATTGAGGAGGGTCTGGAAGAGCAGATCTAGAAGGGAGGAGTGACAGCCTGTGAAGTGCCAGAAAAGAGATGTGTGCAGCTACATACAGGGACTCCAATCTGCTCCCCCTCTGCTCCTCAGAGGTAAAATCTTAAGCCGCTGTAATCGGCAACAGATGCCGGCTGCTAAACCAGAGCTCTGCTCCATCTCAAGAGAGGAAAGTGAAGAGGGCACAAAAGATGTGTGTTAGAGTGGTACATGAGGAACTATTGCAGATTATACTCTCCAAAATGAAAAAAAAAATAAAATTGTTCTCTAGTTTGTCATAGGTTAATTTTCAATAAAAAAGCACCCTCATTTGTAAAGAAGGCCTACAGAAAAGATCTGTGGTTTCTTTTGGTTGGGTTTGTTTGGTTGGTTTTTTTCCTTCTTGGTATATTACAATGTCAGTGAGCTTATTAAATCATACTTCTACAGATCATTTTCAAATTCATGCTTACATTAGGACCCAAAAGTATGAGGGGAAAAAATACTTCCATCCAGAAAATGGCTGGCAGAAGGCAAACAAAAAGCCTGCTTTGGCAATGAGCACTGTCTCTCCCTGTCTAATACACATGCACACATACCCTTGCTGGGCAGATCACTGCTAATCAGGGTTACTAAGAGGAGTTAAGGCCAAATCTGGAGCAAGGGAAAACTCAGTAGTTTGAGCTGTTTGCGCAGCAGATCCACATTTATTACATTCACTGCAGCAGCAAAGAAAAAGACAAAACAGAAGAAACCAAAAACATTTCTTGGTGCCTGTGTCTGATTTGCCTGCTATGACCTCTCTTTCCTCCAAGCCAAATCCTTTCTTTCTGCAGATCTCCATGTATGGTTGGCATTCCACAATTAAGGAGGCATCAATAAATCAGTGACAGACAAGCAAGGACTTCATCCTTCCCTAGAGCTTGCACTGCTAAAAGTTCATCTCCAAGTGCTCCCTCTTCATTCCAAGCAGCAGTCAGGGTGCTTAGGGTCTGCAAACAGGAACAGCATGGGCTCAGGGCTGGCCAGGCTCTGAAGCTGGAGTCAGAGGGGGTGGGGATGCAGATAATATTGGGTTGAATGCCGTTAGATATTGGACTATGCAGCGAGCCAAGAACTTGGGTGGTAGCTATTGTTGTGAATCACGATCAAGACATGTTGTTATTACATAGTGCTTTACAATGGGTTGAGGCCTGATGCAAACAGTGGGGATCCAGCTTCGTAGAACCAAGGAAAGGCTCATGGGGCAAAGGCACAGAAATGCCTGAACGAAGAGAGTCCAGTGTGGCAGAGAGGATACTGTACGAAGCATCACTGGCACAGTTCGGTTACATAGGTAGCTTCTGTGGCATTCACGGTATACCTGTCACAGAAGACCTCAGGTGGGACAGGACCTTGGCAGGGCTCCAGCCTTGGCCCCCACTCAGAGCAAGGCTGTTTTCAAAATTAGATTGTGTTGTCCAGGACTCTGTCCAGCTGAGTTTTGAAAATCTCCAAAGATGAGGATTTCACAATCTCCCTGTGAAACCTCTTCCAATGGTGAAACATCCTCCCGGACAAGACTTTTTTTCCCTAGCTCCAGTGAGCATTTCTGTTGTTACAACCTGTGTCCACTGTTTTTCGTCCTCTCACTGGTCTCCTCCAGGTGCAGTCCAGCTCTGTCTTCTCTTTAACCTCTTTAACTGCTTTAGATGACTGAAGACTACAAGTAGATTCCCCCATAGCCTTCTCTGCTCCAGGTTAAACAAGTCCCTTTCTCTCAGCTTCTTTTGATGTGCCCCCCTGGAGCCCCCACATCTCTTAGTGGAAAGTAATTTTCCTCTGCCCTATCTATTTAAACAGTAAGGTCTTTGGGATGGGTTTTATTGTTATTTAGCACATGCATAGCAATTTGAGACCTCCTGGATCTCTCTGCTGGGGTCTCACAAGTCAACCGCATGTAAGTAAATAGTAGAGCCAAAATGATCTTTGGAAACCCACTGAGAACTCAGGGAGTGCAGAGGGGCCTGGGGACGTGATGAGTTACAGTGGGGAGGCAAGTGTGATGGATGATCACTTTATGGAAAACTTTCTCCTCGGGATAACCTTATTCCCTTACCTTGCTGGAAGTCAGAGCAGGGCTGTAAGGCTCACTTGGAGAGCAGGATAGGAAAGGAGTACACCACGGACTGCTTGGTTGTGGTCTCATAGATGCCCTCACCTTTTGCAGCAAGATTGATTATACGCGAGCCGTCCCTGATACGCATTTCTCCAGCTCTGTTGGCCTAAGTCTTTGCTGCGAACCAACCCCAGTTCTCATTGTTCTCCTCCCTCGGACTCCATAGTCTGTAGGACAAGCCTTTGTGTACTGAAAGATTGTTATGTTCCCTCTTAGTGTTCTCTTCTTCAGACTAAACAAACCCGATTTTTTCAATCTGCCCTCATAGACTATGTTTTATAAAGCTTTTATCATGCTTGCTCTTGCACCTCAGAGCACTCCCCAGTTTGTTTACCCAGTTGTGAGTGTGCTGTGCCCAGCGGCTCCAACTGAGGCGTCCCCAGGGCCAACTGCAGCACAGTCATTTTCTCCCATGTCTGACCGATGAATCTGTCATTAATGGATCCCATCAAGAGACTTGCCTGTTTTGAAACAGCATGACAGTGTTGACTAAGTTTTTCTGTCTGCGATCCCTGGAGCCTTTCCTGCAGCAGTGCTCTTTATCCAATTAGTCTCCGTTTTGTATTTGAGTTCCAACACCTCGCTGTGGTATTTTGTGCTTGCTCTTGTGTGATTTCCATCCCGCTGATTTGAGACCAAGTCTCCAATTTATCTAGATTGTTTTGAAATCTGCTGCTGCCTTCCCCTCCACGCAGACCCCATGGCTGCAACTCCTCCCAGCTCAGTGGTGCACATGAATGTTATCTTGATTTCTCTGCAACATCCCTGATGCTGTGGTCCCTATTGTCTCTACTCCCGTGGTCAGGCAAGCTGTAGAACTGGGTGGGGCGCAGGACAGAACCCTGTTTTCAGCAAACGTAGTCACTAACCTTTTGGGACAGTGTTAGGGTGAGTTGCACACCTGCTCCTTGGATGCTTTCACTCACCCACTGCAGGTTCCTGGTTGTTTATGAGGCAGCTTTCCAGCACTCTGGGGGCCACTGGGTATTGCTGGGCTTCGGGGAGCAGCACTCCTAAGTGCTAAGCAAAAACAAAATGGCACAAAAAGCTACCTTGTGGTCCACAAGTTGTGAGGGACCAAACTGTGAAAAATATGCAGAAGCCAGTTTTAGGCAGAAGGATGTACTGAAGAATCAGAGAGACTTCTCTCCATAGCTCCATAAATACCTGAAACACTCTGGAGAGTGGTATCCTGGGGTGCATCCTCGGCAGCTGAGGGCATGCACCAGCTCTCATTGGCACCATGAGCTCTCAGGTGACCCCAGGGCACTGAGAAGCACCAGCTCATGCCCAGGCCTCCGGTGTCCCCCCAGGGCTGAGCCCGGAGCGGGACCTGCCAGCACCATCAGGGCTTCCTCACACTCTTCTCGGTGCCTGGCTGTCTCCAGGCCCCAGCTACCAGGCTGGGATGTGGGTTAGCAGATTTTTTCCAGGCTGTTTCTCCAGGATCCCTGACAGAGCCCATCAGAGCTGCCTTTTATCAGCGCTGCACGCCTTAGTGAGCCTGTCATGACTCGGACACAATGTGCTCTGTGCCGGATTAATCCGCCCGGCTTTCATGCTCAGGATGTGGGCAGCGGGCAGGATGGGGGGGCACAGGGACAGATGCAGGGCTAGCAGGGGCCCAGGACATGGGCACACATGAGGACCCTGAAGTGCTGAGGAAGAGCACCTCCTTTCAGGATGATCTGAAGGGGAAAAGAGAGAACAAGCCCAGGGGCAGAAAAAAGAGAAGAGAGCAACAGGTGTGTATGCTGCCTTCCAGCTGCAGATACTTGTTGCTCTGACTTTTGAATTAGAGCAATGCCAGGGATTCAGGTAGAGGTTTTCAGCCCCATCAGTGAGTTTGTTTTTCTGCTGCACCCTTAGCTTTGCACTATCCCCTTTCCCAGGAGCACCAGGGTTTGCATCTGAAGGACCGAGAGGCGGGAGGCAGCCCTTGCCACCCAATCATCTCCTGCCACCTCTTGAGTCTCTCTGGTTCCTGGCACACCCCATGTTGTTTTGACCACCAAATCATCCACTCAGCCAATAGTAACTTATCCCAAGTTTGTGAGGTCACACAGTAGTAAGCAAGGTTTGCAAGATTTCCTGCAGATCTGCTGTTCCAAAGTGCCAACATGTTGTTGATCCACCTGGGATCATGCCTGTATGTTGCTGCAGGTATGTGAGAGTGTAGTTTGGTGCTCACCCCTGTTATATAGCTCTATCCAACCCTAAGAGTAAGGGAGAGGCAGATATTTGCAAATTCAGGTGCAACAGCATTCTTTAGAGCTGCTAATACTTTTGATTTAGGTATGATGTTTCTTTGATACTTATATACATCAGTTGAAGCAGATCACTCAGGGGGCTTGCATGCCTGTGAGACAGGTATGTGTGACGCCTTGGTACACGAATTGAGGGAGGACAGTGTTTATATATTATCTTTTACCTTCTCTGGACTGCAATTTCAAAGTAATTGCAGCTCTCAAAAATGTATGTGTTATAAAATGGATGTCTTCAGAAAGGGCTGCCATAACAGTCCTCCCCAAAATGTGGGACCAGCTTGAGGAGAGATGCTTGCCCTCATCCCAGTTACCTGGGTGCCATATAAATTGGGATCACTTTCTACTTATGTGTGAAATTTATTTGCTCCTGAAATAAAGAACAGTGAAGCTGAGCTGAGAGAAAGAGTTATTTATATTACATGTAGAAAATATCCAATAATTTATGTTCCCTGCATAGGTGATTTCTGAGTCCATCATCACAGGCATTTAGCGAGTCTCCTAAATCATGTCTGGACCTTGGTGATTCAAGAGAAGTCACATTTGTGTCTTCTAGAATCTCTTTGGAGCAAACATCTCTATGATATGAGCTGCAACCTGAGTAGTGCCTTTTGGTAACAGTCACAACAGCTCAACCAGGCATGGAGAAGGCTGACTGACCTACCTCCTCTGTGCTGATGCACCTTGTAGGGCAATGTTACTGCTGCTGCCTTCACTGCTGGCACCTACCTAGCATGGTACCTACCTAGCAGGAACACCAAAAGGGCCTGGGCAATTACACCTTGCAGTGCCAAACAGGGCCCCCAAGCAATTTTAAGAGTTTTCCTATGGCACATCACATCAGGTTTGGGGGCTCTCAGTCCTGCACTTGGTTATTTTCTGTTTGAAGAGGTATAAATTTGCTCAGAGGGCCCAGTTCTGCACCAACACTTTGGTTAATGGTTTAGAAGTACGCAGGATGGACATCAAGCTTTATCATGCCTTTTTTGAACAGGCATATGTGTCACAGCCTATTCGATATAAAGTGAAAATAAGAAAATGCAGGAAAGTTTACAAATTTCTTTCCAGTAAAAGTATTCAGTCATAGTTGTAATAGTAAGGTGTATAATAATCTTTTTCATTGTTTGATTATTCTGTTCTTCACAGGATATCAGGGATTGGAAGGGATCTTGAAAGATCATCTAGTCCAATCCCCCTGCTGGAGCAGGAACACCTAGATCAGATCACACAGGAGCGCGTCCAGGCAGGTTTTGAATGTCTCCAGAGAAGGAGACTCCACAACCTCCCTGGGCAGCCCCTTCCAGTGTTCAGTCACTCTCACTGTGAAGAAGTTTTTCCTCATGTTTAAGTGGAACCTCCTATGTTCCAGTTTGCACCCATTGCCCCTTGTCCTATCATTGGATGTTACTGAGAAGAGCCTGGCTCCATCCTCCTGACACTCACCCTTTACATATTTATAAATGTTAATAAGGTCGCCCCTCAGTCTCCTCTTCTCCAAGCTAAAGAGACCCAGCTCCCTCAGCCTTTCCTTGTATGGGAGATGCTCCACTCCCTTAACCATCTTTGTAGCCCTGTGCTGGACTCTCAAGCAGTTCCCTGTCCTTCTTGAACTGAGGGGCCCAGAACTGGACAAAATATTCCAGATGTGGTCTCAACAGGGCAGAGTAGAGGGGGAGGAGAACCTCTCTCAACCTACTAACCACCCGCCTTCTAATACACCCCAGGATGCCATTGGCCTCCTTGGCCATGAGGGCACAGTGCTGGCTCATGGTCATCCTGCTGTCCACCAGGATCCCCAGGTCCCTTTCCCCCACGCTGCTCTCCAACAGGTCATTTCCCAATCTAAACCGGTACCTGGGGTTGTTCTTGCCCAGATGCAAGACTCTACACTTGTCCTTGTTATATTTCATTAAATTTCTCCCTGCCCAACTCTCCAGCCTGTCCAGGTCTACCACTTCAGCCACCAAGTAATGAGATTTTCATTCATCTCCATTAAATACAGAATGAAGAACTGAAAACAGTTCATTGTTAAAAAACCCAACATTCTTCTTTTCTGCTTTGGCAACTTCTTCCTTTTGTCCTCCTCAGGTGCAAGGCCCTGATTTAGCAAGGTGTTGAAACACCTCTTTAAGCTTAGGCACATGATTAAGCTTATTCCTACCCAGCAGCACCTCTAAGCATGCTCTTCACCCGATCCTCCAGTCACAGCGAAGTGAAGCGAGCAATTAAGCAGGTGCTTTGCTGAAGCAGAGCCTAAATGACTACTTGAGTCCTTTGTAAGAAGGAGTATAAATCCTCCTCCTGACAGGGGTGGGAGTGGGGATGGGTACATGTTATTATCATCCTCCTCTTTAGAGCCTGACTTGGTCTTGCAGGCTGCCTGGGTCTTTCCTTGTTCTGGTGGCCAGCTGGTAAGCGGCTGTCACCTCTCGGGGAGTTGTGACCATGTACAAAAAAATTCAGATTTACAGCAACATTGACAAGATCATCATCCCTTTTTACAGAAATGCAAGCTGGTGGCAGGGGAAGGGATGCTTGGAGGTGGCTTGTGTTAACCCAGGCATGAGGAAGACAGTGGGGCTGCCCTGGTTTACACCTGCAGAGGATGGGGGTGGACAGCAAGAGGGGGAAGTGTTTGCCCCAGTTTTGTCTTGCACCGCACCGCTGTCTTCCCACAGGGGCCGTGAAGCCCTTTGTTGGCAACTGTGCTGCTTGGAAAACGACCACCATCTCTGTTTAATTTTAATGCAGCCCATTAACTAAGCTGCCTTGCTGCACTTTGTCCGTCTGGGTCGCCCCATGCACGGCAGAGTTTCCCTTTCGTATTATTCCCCATCGATTCAGGAGGCCCTTTTGACTCGCTCCCCACCTCCCCCCCTCCCTCCTCCTCCTCTCCCCAGCCCATCAACATTGTGTTGCTCAGCCCTGGAGCGCAAGCCGTTGCCCTTCCCTGTGTCCCACTGCCCACGCAGAGAGGCACCAACCTGTGCAAAGATAAGTTGCAAGCGTGTTCCCATCCTCCTCCAAAAAAACCCCAAACCCCTTGCTGCCATTAGATAAGGAACAAGCATGATGGAGGTAGGGACCACAATTACAACAGTGCACACTTGTTAGCCAGGGGGAAAAAAATGGGTAGTGAAGAGGAGGAGGAGGAGGAGGATAGATGCAGCAACAGCAGGGGCTTGGGTGGGAAGGGGGCTGGAGGTGAGGGAGGCAGCCGGACAAGCAGGGTCCCTCCACCGAGGCCATCAATTATAGGTCCTGGGGCCTGGTTCTTGCTGTTGTCAGCAGTGTGGAGGGTTGGGATTTTCTTTTCTTTCCTTCTCTCTCTGTCTTCTTTTTTTTTTTTTTTGGAGATCTGTGCTGCAGCTCAGCCAAAGAGGGCTGGGGGTGGGGAAGGAGGGGTGAATAAGGGATTTTGCCCAATCCATTGATTCTCAATGGAGGCTCCAGGCAACACTCAAGGGGCTGTGAGGCAGCCCTGGCTTGATGAAAAGGATCCTCAGGGGCTGCAATAAGGAAGGTGGGTGACAGCAGGTATTCCTCCCTGACAGGTGAGTGGGCATCTGGCCGCTCTGCCCCCCACCCCACTCTGGGGTCAAACACTGGGGATGCTGTGGAGATTTTGGCCCCTGAGCTTCAGCCAGGAGCTTGTGCAGCACTTTAAGACTGAAATGAGTAAATAAATACAGAGTGTGCGAAGCAGACCTTTAGCTGGGGGGATGGCTGTTCTGCACCAACTGGGGCTGTACACGTGAAGCTACGCGTATACATACATGTGTAAATATGTATGTGTTTCTATAGATGTATGTGTGTGTGTTCGTGTATATATATATGTATATTGAAAAACCATATTCCTTCATGGTGCATGGGCAGCGTGGCTTTCCAGCCTGGCCCTGGCTGGTTGCTGCCCCCAGCCTGCCATGCCTGGCTAGCTGATATCATCTCTACCAGGAAAACATCTGGTCCTGATTTCAGGCCTGCCAGTGACTGAGCTGCCGCTGCCCTTCTAGGTAATGTGCCTTGCGGATTAATTACTTTCACAGTTGAAAACGTGCACCTTGATTTTCAGTCTGAATTTGTCCAGCCTCAGCTGCTGGCAGCTGGTTCTCATAAATGCCCTTTTCTGCCAGATTAAAAAGCCCTTTGATATCAGGAATCGCTTTCTCCCTTGAAGTGCTTGTAGACCAAATCGCTCCTCGGAAGAACTGGGGAGATCATGCCTTTTTAAATTGCACACCATAGGTGAGTTGTCCCAACTTCAAACCCCTCATCCTCCTGAAACCTTTCCAGATTAAACTGTGTGGCATTAAACAACCTGTGGCATCCACACCTGTCCTGTGCCTGCATCCCTCACCTGCATTGCGGAGGGCTGCCTGCCAACCTGCGATGCTCAATGCCTTCAAGGTGGCAGACAGGGCCCTGCATGGGCCACTGGAGGAGCAGAGGCTTTGGGGAAGACCCGCTGGCCATGTTTGACTACGGAGGGGCTGCTCATCAAGTGTACAAGGACAAATAAAATAAAATTTGCTGCCATTTATTGCTGCTGAGAAAGTCACAGTGCACTGAGTGGGTCACGGCATTTGAGGCTGATCATTAGTGCAAGGCTGGGAGAAAGATTTCAAACCATCCAGCACATTGTGTACCAGCAGTCTTGGGCAAATAGATTCAACTCTTGGATCACAGGGTGTTTAGCCACAATAGTTTATAGGGGAGGGGAAGGGAGGGAATTTATTTTTGAGAAGAATATTTTTGTTGTCGTTGGTTTGCAACATTTTTTTCAGATTTTAACTTCTCACAGTAGTATGGCACAAAAGAGAGAAAGGTTGTTAATGAAGTCTTGAGCTCACAAAGTGTGGAAAATACCTTCCTGCCCAACACTGGAATAAAGAGATGTCTGTATCAGAGAGGGGACCTTGCAGAGGTTCATCTTGTCTGAAACGCAAAGGAGAGCCATGCTGTACTTCCATGCTTACAGCCCTCTGGGATTATAACCAGCTGAGGTTACAACCAGGTGGGTATAACCAGCCCTGGTTACAAAAAAAATGGGGGACAGGAAACACTATGGTTGGCTAAGTAACTTGCAAGAGGTCACCCAAGGCATCGGTGGCAGGGAAGGACCTATAAACCGCGCTCTTCTAACTCTGCCTCCTCATCGCTGAACTCTCTCCCAGGTGGAGCCATTCCTTAAGAGCTTCAGATCAGGAAGAGGTGTCTGGGCAGCCTTTCCCACTAAGCTGCATTGGTAAAAACAAGGTATTTATCTCTCGTGGTTGTGCATTTTAATGCAGAGCTACAAGTCTTAAGGCAAGGGCAAAGGAGACCTCCACTCCCCACCTCCTGATCCCAGGAAGTAAATCTGTAGGGTGTCCCAGGAGGGAGAACCACAACAGTTGAGTCCAATGCTGACCACACAACTTTTATCAGAAGGTGGATTAAAATTCACCTTTCAGAAAGATTTCATTTCTTTGCAGGCTCAGTGCAGTCTCCAATTCTGCCTCTACCTGATGCAAACTCAAGCAAATCGTAAAAGTCTCTTTAACCTGCCCAGCCAGGACAAGTGAGCTACTCCATCCCACTGGGAGGCCGATATTTCCCCTAGGCCTGTGTCTCCATCAGCAAAACTAGAGAAAGCAGTTGGCTCTTCAGATATCAAACCTCTTTCTTACTGTGTGGTGCTCAGAGCTAATGGGAATGGAAAGGAGAAGAAAGATCTTCTTTCTTGCCTCAAATCCTCCTACCCCCCGTCCCGATCCCAGGGGCCCTGTGTGATATGAGATATGTGTTTTCCTTTCATCCCTGCCTGAGAAACTCATGTTTCTGCATTAGCATGCAAGATGGAAGAGAGCCAGCAATTCTCTGGGGCTACTTCAGGAAGATTTCATCCCAGAGATCACTTTTACCTTTTCCTGACTGTTTCCCCAATGTTGTCTGCTGCAGGAAACCCTCGTCAGTTTGTTCTCCGCTCACTCCTCGAGGTGGTGAGCTGGATCTCTTCACCCTGTCAGTGATGCACTTAGACATGGTAGCGAACACCTCTCACCAGTGGCTGTTTTCAGCAGCTCTGTGCAAGATGGGGTGCTCTGTGGGGTGGGTAGAGAAGGAGGTATGGAGAGGGAAGGTGGCTTCTTGTCTCACCCAGTGAAGAGGTGTTAATTAAAGCAGCTATTTTGACTTTTTCACACCCTGATGTTTTTTGTCAACTTTTCTACAGCCTGATGAGAATGCACATGACCCAACTGGCCTCCCAGCAAGTGCCGTGTGAGATCCACTCTCCTCGTTGGCCACTCTTCACCATTCATCCCCCTTTCATCATTGTCTCCTGCCCCTCTCCCACCACAGGGCTCCTAAAGCATTTCCATTATTTATGAGACATCCCTTGACATTTCCAGTTCAACCTTTCTTACTCTCTCATTTATTGCTTTTTGTTTGGCATGTTGAGGTCCATGGCCCAGAAGTCAGTGTGGTTCAACACTCAGGTACCAAACACAGATTCATTGAATTTTTCCTTTCTGGGAAGGTTTGTTTTCAGAGGCATTTTAAAAGAGCAAGGTGTGATCATTGTACATGATTGTATGAAAATAACAAAAGTGAGAAGTTATGGAGTCATGGCCATGGAAGCCAGTGACTTCTCAGGCTGGCTGTAAAATGTGTAATGTACTGGCAGCAGTAACACGGACCAGAATGCTGTCAAAAGGGGGAAAAGAGACTTTATCATTTTGGGTGCAATACCCTGGTTTTCTGATGGTGTGCCAATGAGGCAGCCAGGTGTTGCCCTTTGTGATAGAGAACAGGTTTCTTCTGCCTTGCTGTGCACGAGGAAATAAGGAGAGACATGATTAGTGCATTTCACAGCCATCATCTGACAAATCCTTGACCAGCACCAGTCCCTTTCTCAGGATCCAAAGCATTTTGTTACTAAGGGTTCTTTCTCCGTATGGGAAGAACATTTTATGCTGCAGGACAAGTAAGTTTGAACTTGCAATGAGTTCACTCATTGCAGTACTGCTCTGTAGGGAAATGGTGAATATATTATTCATTTTTACAAGACCTGCATTTGCTCGCTGAGAGAGGAGGCCCAGAGGAATGCTTCCTCACCAGACATCAGCCAGACCTTAACTGTATGACCTTATGTCTTGCAGACAGCAGTTTTACTAGCACATCCAAAATAAACCTATCCTTTGTCCAGATGCAGAAACTGCACGGAGGCTGTTTCATTTAGAAGCCATTCTGTGGACAGCTTTTTCCTCTGGTGGCCTGGGAAGGCTGTCAGCCTCTCTCATGAACTATTTAGCACATCTGCCCTTTGTAACACTGAATATTTTTTTCTGCCTTGTTTCCTCCTCAGCATCCACAGTGTGAAAATAATAGTGCACACCCAATTTAAGCCACACGCAACTCCCCCAACATCCTCCGCCAGCCTTCATGGATGTCCATGGATTTTTCCACTCTGAGTGAAGGTTTCTCATTTCCACTGTAACAGCCCAGAGCTTGTTGTCGAAATCTGATTTTGAATTAGGCAGGGGTTCATGGTTCCACATTGATGCCAAGCTGTGGGTGTGAGTGGAGGGGAGGAATTTTTTTCCTGGGGATTTGAAATCTCTTCTTATGCTCTTTCTGAAAGATTTCATCTCTCTGGGAAGAAGAAGTCTCTTGAGATGAGCTGTTTGTGCAAGACTCTGCCGTGTGGGCTTGAGCTGGAGGCTTCAGATGCAGCCAAACTGAAACACTACTCTTTTTCTGGGTTGGGTCTAGTCAGGATCCAAACTTCAGGGGAAGAATTCAGTCCAAGAAATTGAATCTGAGCTGCTCTTATCTTCAAGTGTTTCAGATTAAAGGAAGGTTTGAGTCCAAGAAGGCATGTGAAATGTAGTCACCCTTACTTAGTTGTGTCTCCAGGCAGGAGACAAGAGCAATGGGCCAGTAAGTGAAGCTGCTTGTGGTTTGGGTGGGCGTTGATGAAGTGATTTGACAAGGGACACACAAACAACCTATAGCAGAGACAAGGAAAAAAAATATAATTAAATACTGTTTTATTATCCATCTTTGATCCACAGAGACTAGTTTGGGTGGGCCAAATCCACAGCTGGCATAAGAGCTTCCATACTATCTAAATGGCTGGAAAGATACAAATACAGAGATTGAATTAGAAGTGAGCTCCATTTCTAACTGGCATTTACAACAGGCGCCAAAGCTGGGGTTCACGTGAAACACATCCAGTTTCAGATCAGCAAAGCCAACGCCTGGGTTGGGTTTTCCTCTGTACCCAATATCAGGGCTGAAAGCGTGGGAATGCCTTCTCTTGAAATATATCGTATTTCCACGGTCTGGCTAAAGAGGTCCCTCACTCCCAAACCATTACAGCCTTTGTTTCTTTCCTAAATCTCATAGCTCCGAGGTTTGCCGTGAAATCACCGGGTCAGCATCCCCCTCCCTCCCAGCTTTACTCCCCCTCTCTGGGCGAGCTCGCCATGGTTCACTCCGGGTTGCACACAGGGAGGTGAGCTGTGAATGCACAGCAGCCGCGGTGACGGATAAAACACCACCATGTGAAAACCATGCTTGTTGTGGAGTTGTGTTTTAACCTTCCCCCGTCCCTCCCTTTCCCAAAAACCCAGCCTGGGTGGGAAAGTTGGGGAGAAGTAAGATGTTACTCTCCTCCCAGGGAGCTGAGAGAAGGGGGGATTTGTAACCAGAGACCAGGATGGAGGCCGGGGTTGGGGGGGGAAGGGTGTGGGAAGGGAAAGAAATGCACAGAGATATTGATGACCCCCTATCTCAGTGGGTTGGCTCTCCCTGGTGCCCCTTTCAGAGCACATTTCGCATCTCTTGGCGCCATGCATCCCTGTACGTGCATGTCTCTGATGCATGCACGGGCAGTGGGATTTGGGGGCGGCGGGGCGGGGGGGGAAGGGGTATGCCTTAAAAAGCCTGGATGAGAAAGGTATTTCTTCTGGGGAGAAAGACGTGGGGTGGGGGGCTGGGGGGGGAAAGAAAGAGGGCAGGCCCCCTCGCTCCCCACTGAGCCCATTTCTCCTGCTTTGCCGGAGCTGTCAGCCTTGAATCCCGGTGGCGTCCCGTAACTAATTGACAGCAATGGGGGCCTTTGGGAGCCGAAGAATACGCGTCCTTGCTGGGCGAGCGCTGGAGCAGGGGCTGCGCGGGCAGCTGTGGGGGGACATAAAGGGCGGCTTTTAAAGCCTTTGTGCCTGCCCGCAAATGCGTGCGTGCGTGTGTGTGTGTGGCGGTTTTGTGGCGGAGGTGAGGGGATGCCGAGCAGGGCGGTGGGGGAAGAGATGGAGGGAGAAGCCGCCACGGAGAAGTAAGTTTCTCCTGAAGAAAGGAGGAAGGGTTAAAAAAAAGGGGAAAAAAATTAAAAAAGAAAAAAAAAGAAAAAGGAAAAGAAAATGGAAAGAAAAAGAAAAAGGGAAAGAAAAAAAAAGAAAAAGAAAAAGAAAAAGAAA